>CM076583.1:1115571404-1115843904 GCA_034641835.2 Pinus albicaulis | reverse complement strand
CAGAGGAAAAAAATACGCTGATTTATATTAGAGTATAAAACAGTACATAAACGACTATGATCTCAACTGTGAAGAGATGACAGTGGGATTCCACCCATAATAACCCATTTACATCAGCTCATTAATAGATAAAATGAGCCAGTGAAGTAGGTCACCTTTCATATCAGGAAACAGTGTTCCTTCCCATGATTCTATAAACTTCCTATGAGCATAGGATAACTATACATAATAATTCAAATAAAAAAACTCCAGGCGACCATCAGCAATTAATAATTCAGATTTTAGACTGTCCCGACAAAGATACCATAATCAAAAGTTAGACTGCTGAACATTAAGCCCGGGCCACCATTGCTTCAGCTATGCAATATAATTCCTGTACGGTTCTTTTCCTTCACCTGTAGAATGCATATATCCATGATGATAAACATATAAATTTCCAGATTCCCATTCACACTCGCCTGACTTTATCCGGCACACTTGTATCTTGTATCAAGCTCGCTTGATGTCGTCCTTGTATGAATATGCTGAACCTTAGACTCTGCAGTGTATAGCCCTGTGTGTCCGTGACTTTCTGTAGTGATAAACCACCAATTGACATCCAAAAACACTAGCATACAGGTGATGGGCTTCATTGTGTACCCTTCCTAGTAGCAATCAAGACTGGAGATAATACCTGTGTGTGACCAAAAATGCAGAAAATATACCTGTGTGTGTCCAAAACTCCCGATCTCCCCCTGAAGCATATTTCTATTATAGTAACAAAAAGTGAAAATAAACAGTAATATTATGGGATAGGGAACGAATATGACTCAATCAGCCTGCCTTCCTTATAATGATTAACCTCCATAGAACCAAATTCTGCTCTGAGCCCCCTTTTTGATAACTTATCCGCCCTGGTATTATTGTCTCGGAAGATATGATTGATAGGCGGACAGCGTAATCTATGCCATAATCTCTGAGCCCTCTCAACCCAACCCTGAAGATGCGGAGACAACATATGATTCTTGTTGGTGATCCAGTTAATGATAAGCTGTGAATCCCCATATACGCTGATCCCCTGTATTTGCAAATCATATGAGATAAGCAGGCCCCCCCACAATGCCATAATCTCCGCCTTATTATTGGTCCCAGGACCCCCACACCAACACATAATATAGCGCTCAGATTCTGATAATTTTATCCAAGCCCCACACCCGGTCATGCCGTCCTCTGCTGCTCCATCAAAATAGAGGGCCGGGATACTGATCTGGTGGGGACGAATACGAGCAGAATAGTCAGGTAGATTAGGCGTAGTGATGAGGCAATCATCCATCCACTCCTTTATCACTGAAAATGTCTGATGAATATGGAAAGGCCGGTCTTCAAAAATAATCCGATTCTGGGCCAGCCAAATCTCCCAAGTGAGATAAAATGGTAGTGATCGATATTTGCAATTAATCTTATCCCATTCCTGCGCAGCCGACATGAAATCAGTAGGCCTCCATACCGAGTCAATATAGTGATCCCCAAAAAACCTCCAAATACTGATAGTCACTGAACATGTGAAGAAAAGATGAGTGGATGTTTCTTGCTCCTTGCGGCATAATACACATATACTAGGGCCCATGAATCCTCTCTTTATTAAGTTTTCCCATGTCAGTGCCTTTCCCTTCCATATCAACCAGCCAAATATGACGATCTTCGTAGGAATGTTTCTGTGCCAATAAGGAAAGAATACCTTGGTAACTTGAGTCTGTTGAGAATTTGCTATATTGGACCGGTATGCATCTTTGACAATAATCATATTGTTCATCAACGGACCATTCCATGTCATGTGATCGCCACCAATAGCATAACAGAAACCCGCTCCATGCAATTGATCCCGGAATAATTCCCATTCCTATGCCACTTCACTAGATAAACCAATCTGTATGGCATCTTTGAAAATCGGGGCGTCATTCGACCACTGATAAATAATATGTGAATAATATATTAAACCCCTTTGTGTTAATGCGTGCAGCAGTCTAGGCGAAGGTCGGCACTGTGCCGGTAAATGTTGAACGTTTGTCGCCCCAATCGGTATACTGCCACCCACACGGAATTGCCAAACCAGTCTAGATTTCATGTGTGCCATGATCTTAATATAGCTACGCCAAATGCAGGATAACTTTCGTGGGGAAAGATAATTGCCGCATGAAATCTGATGTAATATATCACCATTATAATACTTAACTCTATTAATCTCAAACCATATTCCCTGTCTTTTAATGGCCCTCCAAAAAGACTTCATAAGTAGTGCCTTGTTGAACTCACGGGCCTCTAGGATGCCCCAGCCATCCATATCTTTGGGTTTGCAGATGGCCGCATATCTACATAGTGCAAATTTCTTGCTGTGTTCTATCCCACCCCACAGAAAACGAGTGATAATACCGTTAATCTTGCCAATAACCCCAACAGGAATGAACAGAAGATGACCCCAGTACACCAACATCTGTGTCAGCACTGATTGAATCATGATAAGTCGACCACCCTTGGACAACCACCAGTGAGACCATGAGTGAATCTTATCCTTGAATCTGTCCACAATCCAATTCCAATCATTATTCCTGTAACCTATTTAATGAATAAAAATTTGTGGGGTATAGTGAATGGTTTAGAAGCAGCATCTATAGATGCCAAAGAGTTAATTGAATGGAAAAATAGAGATAACAACGCTAAGTCCATTATTGGACTTGCTCTTTCAGATTTGCAATTACATCTTGTAAATCTCACTAAACCATTTAAGGAAATATCGGAACATTTGGATCAATTAATTGGTGTAAAACTACAAATGCAAAATTTTCCCTAAAACTGCAATTATTTACACTGAAAATGAATGAGGAGACATCTATGTCGAGTCATGTAAATAATTTAATGTCTCTTCTAAGACAATTACCTGAAGCAAGTGTGAAGGTGGAGGATGAAAATGCTAAAGCAATATTACTAAATAGTCTTCCTTCAAGTTATAATAATGTTGTGTTTACTTTGAGTCAAATGTCTTCAAAAAAATTGCAGAGGAAAAGAGATTAAAACTGGAAGATATAGAAGAGAACGTCTCTCCAGTAGAAAATGCATTGTTTACAAAGACAAGGATGAGAAAGAAAAATGCAAACAAAGGTGAAATTGAATGCTACTATTGCAGGAAAATTGGGCATATAGCTTGGAGAAGTCATGCTAGTAATATGTTAAAAGGGAAAGAATGAACAAATATAGCCACTGATGAATATCCATTGAATTTTGATGATGAATTCAATGAAGAATTTGAACCTCTTAAACTCTTTTATAACAACTACACTTCAGGCTCAACATGGATGGTTGTCCAGATAGTATGGGAGTTGCTGATTTAGGGAAGGATCTTTCATTCGTTGAAGACTTGGAGTGATCCTCTAATGAGAGACATTGTCCAATAATGACATCGATAGGTCCTTGATTCGGAGACATTGTCTGATAATTGACTTCGGTAGGTCCTTGATTCAGATGTCCAACTTGCCTACCACACATTTAGAAGGGTTATGAGACAACTTGATGGAGCCTATATTGATAAGTTGTAAATAAGATAAAGAATGATTGTGTATTTTGTTATTTATGTGTGATTTCAATAAATTTATGCAATGTAAGCATTAAGAGGGGATGATCCTATATTTGAGATATTGGTTTGTGATGGTTGACAAATTTTCTCAACCTTTCTCTCTAACTTAAGAATAAGTTAGATTTGAAAAACTCTATATAGTAAAGATACTAAATGTAAACAGTATGTGTGACTCATACACTTTTGTGTAAAATATATAAAAGCTTTAAACCATTCTTTATCAAATTATAATAAATAATCATAATAAATAACCCCACATATATATATATATATATATATATATATATATATATATATATATATATATATATATATTATTAAAAAAAAATTATAATAAACCGAAAAAATAGCAATCACAACAATAAAATGATTTTAAATAAAACTCAAAGAAAACGAGGATGTACTTCCCTCATCCTTAGATTTCAGTTTGCACGCGTCAAGCCATTGACGCTGAAATTTCAATAAACCAACACCAAATTGAGTTTAAACATATTAATTATGGTTAATTGAATGCAAACATTTGAGAGTGCAAACTACATGATTATAACATATTAGATTAAAATTTTTCGGAAATCACGCATAGGGAATTTTAGGACCGGCCGTTTGAACTACCAAGTTTGTAGTTTGGCTTAGCGTGTCTCATGTGATTTCGAAAAAATTTTTAATCTAATTGAATGCAAACATATTTTTTAATATTAAACATATTAAGATTGGATGTTCACCATATTTCCACAGGATTTAAATTTAAATTTGATTACACGACAAAATAAATAAGTGATTTAGCACGTTGAGAAAGCCAATCTCAGTATTTGTAGAAGCTTCTTCCGAAAAGAATTTAGTGCGCTGGGGTGAGTTGACCCCAAACAGATTCCCAAATAATTCGCTCTGCACCCAAATTCCAAACAAATTAAACAAATTTCCACAAGCGCTTTCTTTACCGTAGTGACGACGGGATCCCACTGCGTGTTTGACGGGGTGGCACTCATCCTTTCAGTACAGCTGAAAAGATCATTTCTTCAGTCTGACACTCAAGTCAGCGAAAAGTCTAAAAACAAGCTAACGAGAATGAACGAAAAATCCTCTAAAGCTCACAAAGCCCCAAATCCGTTCATATTTTAACTATACCACACAAGAGTTTTGTGATTATTAATTCATCGGAAGTTCACAAAATTCCGAATAATGTTTAATTCATGGTAGTTTATCAATTATATGGCATATTTTCCTCTGTTCAGAAGATTTTATAAGTTTTAGTTTTAAAAAGAATATGCTAAATTTTAAGTAGTCAAAAATTCATTTTAAATCACAAAAAATAAGATTTAACTCAAAAAAAAAAAAATTAAAAAAATGCTTTAATTCTAATTAAAAACTCTAAAATATAACATATTTAAATAATATTATTAATTAATCACACTCATAAATATTTATTTGTTTTTCATCCCTTATTTTCTTTTAAAGGAAGACAAATCCCTTGAAACAAAGTTAGTAGAGCAAACCACAATATTTTACATATATAACAACTGCCATACATATTTTCTAGTCTATAAACTCATTAATAGGCCTTATCTATTACCATAAGTATATACAGCCTAACCTTATTAATAGGCATATCCAACTATAAACATATACAGCATGACCTCATTCAGGCTCATTAATAGGCCATATCTGTTACCATAAATTTTGGCATATGTTTCGGGTAAGACTACGACGACACTTTGAATTTTTTCATATTTTCAGGGTAAGGCAACCGCAATATACGGCCATTTACCATGACACTTTCAATATCGGTTACCATACATTTTATTTTGGCGGCCATTTACCATCACACTTCCAATTTTGTCAGATTTTCTAGGTAAGACATCCGCGGCCATTTACCATGACACTTTTAAATTTTGCAATTAGGTAATGTTGCAAAGATTTCAAATATCTTATATCAAGAAAGGGATTATGTTGATACATAGTTTTAAAAATAAAATAAATTTTAAATAGGTTATATAAAAGGAAAAAATTATATTAAAATTTAATAATATCAAAAATTAAAATTCATTTAAATATTTAATAAGTTTCTTAATAACTATAAGAGGAATTACGATACTAAATTAATTTAATAATATCAAAAATTAAAATTAATTTAAATATTTAATAAATTTCTAAATAATTATAAGATGAATTATGATACTAAATTATAAATTTAGTAGATTAATTATTTTTATAGTTATAGATAAAATATTTACATATTAAATTTTCTTATTTTATATTATTTAAATATCAATAAAACAAAATATATATATTTATTGATGTCTGAAATATATAGATATAATATGTATGATTTTGAAGTTGAGTATTATTTACATATCAATAAAATGAAAAAAAATATGTTTATTGATGTCTGAAAAATATATAGATATAATATGTATGATTTTGAAGTTGTGTAAGATTTGCGAGATTTTTTTTTTAAATAACCATTTTGAAAAATGAAAAATAAATAAATATAAATTTGTTATGAAATATGAATAAAATAAAATAATGAAAAAACATTTTGAAATAATTAAACTCGTTTAATGTTTATAAGGAACTTAACTGATAAATATTATAAAAGGTTAAAAGTGAATTTATCATTATTTTAATAATTTAAAATAGAAAACATTGCAAGTAGGAGGGAATGGGAGAGGAAGGTAAAAGGTTAAAAGAGAAAACCATAGGGGTAAGGGATATAAATTTTCTTAAAAATGATAATTTTTTAAAATAAAATCAAGAAAGAAATAGTTTTATGATCAAGATAAAAAATAACAAACTTTTAACATTATTTTTATATGTAATTATGTTCATGAATAAAAATATTTGACTATTTTCAATTTCCATTATTTTTTTCATAAAGTTTTGAGGCAAAATGATTGGTTTAGTTAAAACAAATGAGATGTTTAGAATTATAAGAATATTTGGTGACTACTAACTTAAAATGTAGTTATGAAATTTCTTAGTAGTATGCTCCTTAAGATAACATTTGAGAGTTTTTCCAATTTGGCCAATGTATTATTTGTGACAAGAATAAATAATTCGGTAAACTCCTTGAAAAAGCATAAAGTTAAATGTATCCTTGGCAATTCTAAATAACTACTTAAGAGTTTTATATTGTTTGAAAAAAGTTTTATATTTTTTCGGCCAAAACCTTTGATATGAGATATGAGAAGGGGGGTTTGTGGGAAGAGAAATAAAGGTTAGAAGTGAAGAAGAGGAAGAAAATTTTCTAGTTCAAGATGGACAACTTTATCAAATATATATATATATATATATATATATATATATATATATATATATATATATATATTTACCTCAAATGAAAGCGTGATTAACTTGGAGTTCTTCCCCACATTTTTTAGTGGATGGTAAACCAGATAAATTGTTGAGGGTCTCACCCCAATAGAATCGAAGAGACACAAACTTGTGATCAACAACAACTAATCATAAGAAAGAACTTCATGTCAGGCTCTAGGGCCACTTTACTTGATCCAAACACTTAATTGATTTGAGAGATTATATAATCATTGGCTGTAAAAAAAAATCATTACCATATAAACTTTATGTGAAGACTAAATAACTTTTATTATTTCACACTAGGTTCTTTGGCTATTTTATTTTATTTTATGTTATTTATATTTCTCTACATTTTTATGATTTTTTTTTGCTCATTTTTCACAATAATTATTCAATATTTTTTACCCTAAATATTAGCCACAATATTCTCTTTTATAATTATTTTATCTTCATAATAAATAGAATGACCACTCAAAATATCATACATTTCGAAATATCACACATTTCAAAATATCACATAATCGCTTTGCAAAACATTTAATCATCATTTTAACTAACTACAGAAAACTACATAGTCAAATATTTGTATTTTGAACACAAAAAAATAAAATCATAATACTAATTACTATTATAGTTAAATGTGCACACATATTTAGTCTCACAATGAGTCTATCAATGAAATAAATGATTTCATGAATGAATAAAAGGGATGCAAGTAATTAGAAATTAAACAACAATCAACATTTAAAAACACCATACATCTACATATACATATACATATATATATTCACACTACATTTTTATTTTCTAAGATTTTCATTAGTATAAGTTATCCATTAGCTTACTAAGAATCACAACTGAAATCCTTACAAATATCTATAAACATGATTTGGTGCAAATACAAATGAATAATTGATTTTAAAATATACACCTTTAAAAGTACAATGCATTCTTAAAAATACACTATTAATTTTTTTAAAAATGTACTTTCATAATATTTTTTTCATTCAAATTACCAAAATATTATAATAAATTGTAAATATCTAAATATAAGGGAATAGAAATCTAATTTTAAGTATTAATGGAATTAGAATACTAATAGAACAAATTTTAAACTATTTAGCTAATCCACATAAGGGGTGGAAATTTTTTATCTCCCATCTCTTAAAAGTAAATTCAAAGCCTAGGACCCAAGGAGAAATATTTGGAGAAAATTAGGGAAGTGGTATGATGATTAAAATTTAAATATAATTAGGCATAAATTATATACAAAAATTCAAATCATTATTTTTAAAAAATCATTAATAATTACATAATTTGTCATTATCATTAATAGTTACATAATTTGTCATTACAATTTGTGAGAACATACATGTAAGATGAAAAATCTAATTCACTTACAACTTTGTAGAAATTGAATTGAAATGCACTAGTCTCTAATCCAACAAACCATAACTAATGGTTGAGGATGACTCTCCTCTCTCCCACCCATAAGCTTAGCTTATGGTCTTTTTACATCTAGCCACCCATGAACCCTCAATACAAATTAATAATAATAATAATAATAATAATAATAAATAACAATGAGAAAATAAATGATATTATTATAAATATTAAAAAAAAAATGCAAATTAATCATAATGAAAAGGATAATAAATCTAAAAAATAGCAATGACAACAATATAATGATGGTTAATAAAACTCAAAGAAAATGGGTATATACATCTATTATTTTTTGAATTTAGGTTTAGAGTTGTCTAGGAGGTGGAGGAATTGCCTGAATGGCCAAAAATGCCTGGAATTTGGGCAAAAATAATTTAAGAAATCTTTCAGTGAATCATGTTTTTTATAGTGTAAATGGATTGAGCACCATCAAAAACCTCTAAGACACCCAAAATCTTGATGTTTGATAACTATAACATGGATTTACAAAATTTTCAAAGAAAAAAAACAAACTAGTTAAACTACGACTTTCCATTCTAATAAAACACGCTTAATTTCACCCGTTAAACCATTAACACCAAAATTTCAATAAACTAACAACAAATTGATTAAATTTCAATAAATCAATAACAAATTGAATGCAATCATATTTTTTAATATTAAACATATCAAGAAATTTAGAGTGGGTGATATTGGATGAATATTCCACAGGATTTAAATTTGAATACACGACAAAATAAATAAGTGATTTAGCACGTTGAGAAAGCCAATCTCTGTCTTTGCAGAATCATCTTCCGAAAAGAAAGTAGTGCGGTGGGTGGGAAAAGGCAGTGAATTGACCCCAAACAGATTCCCAAATAATTTGTCTGCATCCAAAATCCAAACAAATTTAACAAATTTTCCACAAACTTTCTTTACCGTCGTGTCGACGGGATCCCACAACGTGTTCGACGGGTTGGCTATCAGTGCCGTTGAAAATATCATTTCTTCAGTCCGCCAGTCAAGTCAGTGAAAAGTCTAAGAACGAAAAATCTTCAAAAGCTCATACACAGCCCCGAATCCGTTCATATTTTAGCTATACCACACAAGAGCTTCGTGATTATTGATTCATCAAAAGTTCACAAATTTCCGAATAATGTTTAATTCATGGTAGTTTATCTGTTATATGGCGTATTTTCCTCTTTAATTTGTTCAGAATGTAATAAAGATTTCTTTAAAATTATAAGTTTTAGTTTTAAACTTCAATCTATTAAAGTTTTCTTTAAAATTATAAGTTTTAGTTTTAAACTTTTTATAGTGTTTAGGGATTTTTTCATGATGCTGAATTTTATGTAGTTAAAAATTTAGATTCAATCACAAAAATTAAGATTTAATCCCAAAAAAAATTAAAAAAAAAACTTTTGACTAATTTTAACTAAAAACTCTAAAACATAACATATTTAAACAATGTCATTAATTAATCATACTCATAAATATTTGTTTGTTTTTCCTCTTTTCCTTTTAAAGAAAGACAAATCCTTTGTTGCAAAGTTAATAGTATAAATCGTATTAGAGAATGCAACTCATCACACAAACTTGTAATTTTGTATTGCAAGAAACATAAATTTATACAGACACCCCCTCTTAATTCCAATCGTATGACAAACACACTATAACACAATACCTAAGACACAAACATACTCTTAATTGACATGTTTGTTGGTCTAAGTCTCAGCTAGGCTTACAACATAGCCTGGAATTTCTACAACACATAACTTACTTCTACAAATCTCAAATTTAACCTTCCCAAGAGGCTTAGTGAATATGTCAGCTACATTCTCATTTGTATTACAATATATTAAGTCAATTTCCTTTGATTGGACCATTTCCCTTACAAAATGATATTGTGTGTCTATATGCTTTGACCTTGCATGAAATACATGATTGTTTGCCAATTTGATGGTGCTTTGGTATGGTTTATTCACGGGGGCGCCACTAACAAACAAATATTATATCACGTGCGTTCATATTGGGGTAAAAAAAATTAAAAAATCAAAAAACATTATATTGCCTATATAACTAGGGGTGGGTGGGTTTTTTATTTATGATATAAAAATATAAATATTTTTGGGTATTTTTTATTATTTTTTTGGGCCAAGCACGTAAGTGAAGGCCGAAAAAGAGTGCGAAGGAGGTGGGAGGAGAGGGTTAGGTTGTAAATTTGATTTTCTAGTTCAATTGTTCCTATCGATCATCGATTTTTTGGTTCGACTGTTCCTATCAACCATCGCAGTTGTTCTGGTTCTACTATTCCTATCAACCATCGATTTTCTGGTTCTGCTGTTCCTATCAACCATCGATTTTCTGGTTCGACTGTTCCTATCAACCATTGCGGCTGTTCTAGTTGTACTATTCCTATCAACCATCACAGAGGAGGTGGGAGAAGAGGGTTACAGAGGTAATATCGCGCGGAGAACTCACGGAGGACTGGCTTCGATTTTTTACTTCGACTGGTATGGTTCCTATCAACCATCGCGAAGGAGGTAGGAGGAGAGGGTTAGGGAGGTAATATCGCGTAGAGGACTGGCTTCAACTAGAGGAGCGGGGTTAGGGAGGTATTCTCATCTTTGACTGGCTTCGACTGGAGGAGTGGGGTTAGGCAGGTATTCTCTGGTATCCTTATCTTCGCACTGGCCTTCATCACTGGCTTATTCTGTAAGTTTTTAGAACTATTGTTCTTCATGATAGATAGAGTTCTAGGATGAAGCAAAACTGAGGGTTCTCCTTCAAAGTCCTTTCGAAAGTGACCCAAGAGATACTGTAGTTTATTATCTTTCATACTTAGAAGAAGAGAATCCCCATATATTATAAATCGAAAAGAAAATACTAGGGATCACTTACAATGAAATCCATTTGATCGTTGTCCTGCTGCTTCTAATCACTTGTTATCACTATATCATGGACACCTTTAGTTTCCCTAGAAGCTGAATCGACACCCTACCTGTCAGAGTTTTGATGTGTGATATTAGTAGTAGAATAGTAGTTATTGCTTCTCTAAGTTGCACTGGCACTAGTGCCTTTGGTCGCACTATCAAAACTCGATGGCATAGGCTCTAAATTCTACACCTACACTTTGCACTTTGCACTTTGTATCCTCCATGATGAAATTTTTGTGCACTGATGTGAGTATCCTAATTTGCTAATATTGGATGGGTATTTGATTGTAAAGAAAATGGTATTATGTACACAATACAACCTATAGTATCTTCCATTGTTCTCCTAATCCCTTGTAATTGTAGCGTTAGATAGATATCATTGTACCGCAGGGAATATCACTCCAAACATATAATATAGTGTATCGCTCATTTCATTGTTCCCCAAGCAGGTCATTACAATGCAACGTGATATATGGTATATTTCTCAATGCTTCTAAAATGTTTTAACAAACCACCTTAACACTGCCTTTTATCATCATTATTTGAGAATTTAATAGAGCGTCTTCACATGAGTTGATATAGTGTTACAAGATCAATTGTTGTATAGTGGCCACACACTCCATTGCATTATATTGGCTTGCGTAAGAACATATATCCATTTAAATTGTATGGTAATATGTACATGGCCCTATTGTAGTATATTCATTTGCACTCATCTCAACACCCTGTAACATATTTTTTTCCATTATGTGCTAATCTTTTGACTGAGTCTTAGTGTTTTTTGATCATTCGAAACATCTTTTGTCTTGCCAATATGTTGATTAGCTAACCATTTTGAAAAAGTCCGTTAATTCTTTCTTTTCGATTTGGTTTTCCATTTTTAAAGGTCAAACCTTTTATGATCAAAAGAAAAGACATTTGCACAATAAAGTATCATATATCTATGCATGTTTTGTAGTCTATTCCTTCTTCCACATGTTTGCATACATAATTCAGCTATAATGTTTTTCTTTGCAGCATTATAATGCCTCCAACGTAGTGCACAAGCTTCCATGCACTTGTTATTTAGTTCGACATGCCCTTGGTAACTATCATAACAACATAGTGAAAATATGATACCTGCAAAATGCACATTAAAATAAAATTTTCATGAATGGACTAATATGTCCTTTTGTTGCGCATTATGAAGGAACCGTGTGTATAGTCAATACAACTCTTGTAGGGCGCATAATCTCTATCTTATTCCTAGAATGATCTTCTCTTGGCCACACAATCTCCTTGAATAGAAATTGGTTACACATATATTTATCATCTAAAAGATTATGAGTCTCAAGTGGATTTACGACAATAAGCTTCAATGCATGATCGCGACATTGTCCTTGCGATGACCCTTTTAACCTTGTATTTCTTGGATGCACTAATCATTTGAAAATTTGAAACAAACCTCTCATCACCTCTATTATGCACTTACAACAATGATATGCATCCTTCAAATTTACTTAGGCAATGTTTTACTACTATCACAACATAATTATGTAATTCTCTCAATTCCCTCAATCTTCAAAAGTCCTTGGCATATCTTTTGGATCATCAATAACCTTCACCTGACAATGATAACTTGATTCAAACTAATGCTAATTAAAACCTCACGTCAATCTGATATTTTCTCTTGCATGATCCGCATATTCATCTAATCATGAATTTTCTTCGTGTTTCACTTTTTCCTTTCTTGCTAGGATTTTCTCGTCAATATACATAATGCAAAGGGTCAATTTTGTCAATTAACCACACAAATTGTGAAAATTTTCCTCTTTTTGTCTTTTGTTGGTTTAAAGTATATGTAAAATTAATTTGGAAGGTATATCATACAAAAACCCATTACACATCATAAATGATTCACAACTAAGCATAGATAATTGAAGAAAAGGAATCTAGATTTTTTTTAACTACACTAGTAGCTACAGAGATATCTGTCTCATATCGTTCTCTTGGACTCAACTCTTGGGATTTGTGTCTCATGTCTCTCTATCATACATGTTCTGTTATATTGAAATTAAACCCTTGGGACGTGTATCACATTACTTTTTATTTTCTATGTCCCTTTATCAAACATGTTTTTCTACATGAACTTGACCCTTAGGGTGTGGCTTATGACATTTTTTATGCATTCTATAAAGAAACTCACCTTTTCCAGTGAAATTTTCTATATTAGCACTAGTTATATGAATTTTTGTTTCATTTTCCTTAGTAGCTGGAGGACTTGAATCTTTTCAAATGCTCAGGATTAGCCATACCTGACTATGGCTGGAAGGTTGGAACCTACAATAATTTGTTGGCAGGACTTCCCATTTAAGAAAGACTAATAAATATTTAAGAAAACAAATTAGGAATGTTTTTCTTTCAATCAATCTAGGCTACATTTAGATCTTCATATGCTACGATGTCTAGCCTATTTATGGCTAAGAATGCATGCAAATATGTTTTTAACTCTAATCTAATACTAAACATAAATTAAAGTTAGAATTTAGGTTTTATGATTAAATAATGGGAGAGGAATAGTTCCTACTATATTTTTTGGGTATATGGGGACGACTAAGGATTACCTGGAAGAGATTTAAGTAGACCTGGGGTGATGACTATAGGGTTGTCCATAAAAAACCCTAGAAGATCCATCTAGTACCTTATAAACTTCAAGAAAATTTAGGGGAAGACTAATGATGGTTGGAGAACATGGTACATGGTCTTGAACACAACCATCATGATTTCAAAAATGTGGTGGCTGTGCAAATGGATCTTGTTGTTATGCTAGATATTGCACAAAAAATATAATTCTGTGAATGTCAGTATGCCATGAAGCCACCTTGAAGCAACATAAGTGGAAAAATTGTTTGTAAAAAAATTAAGCGAATTTTACATCCAATGGATCTCCCTTTTCCATGAGGATTGTGACTCCAAGTGAGTTTGAACATAATCATAACATAAAATACTCACAACTTCCTCAGTACTTTTCAAAATCATTATTATGATACCAATTCATAAATGGCATAAAAATTTGGCCTCACATGGCAGAGTTCAATCTAGTTCCTAGGCAAGGAAAAGAACCTCATATTTAGTGTAACTTTTATTTTAATACCTAGATCTCATTTTTAATGGTGAACCAAATGTGGTGGAAGATATTCGTGGTGAAAACGTGAGGACTTGGAGATTTTCTGTAATGCATATCTATGACATTCAATTTTACATCTATTAAAGTGACAGGTCTCATGGGACTGGCAGCATGTTCTTTCAAGACTAATTAGGGAATGTGTTTGGTGATCATGTGAATGGAAGTGAAACCGTCCTCTTTGAGTTTTGAGAGGAGAGACCTGAAAAATTTTGTTGGTTTGTGATAAATATGTTGATGATAAGTTAACTTATTACCTTGATTGTTTTTGAGATGAGTAATTCTATTACAATTCCAATGTCGAATCATCAATTTGTGGAAGAATTTCGAGTTGTGTTCTCCTTCTTGAGTCATTGCACTTGTGATTTATACCAGAAAAGTATTTTTTCTTGTTGATGTCACTCACTAGGGTGGGTGAAAAAATGTTTCTCTTGGCCAACAAGGGATTTGTCTCTTCCTTGAATAATTTGTTTTTGAATGCATGCCATTCTTGATTCTAGATCTTTTGGGCTTGGAAAATGTCTAAAAAGACTATCATGTTCCATGTCTTGAGATGTTGTTTGAGGTTTTTAAGTATTTGTTGGAAATGATGGAAATGATGGAAATGATAAATTAGAGTCCTTTTGTGTATGACATCTTGATTCCACCATTGATTGATGTTCTTATAAATGTATGGGTGGGAAAGCCAAAAAATTTAAAATCTAAAAAGCTTTTTGATGGGGATACTTGGGTTGTTAAGAGTGACGGATATGGGCCAATGATCTAATCTAGTTGAAGGGAGAATATTGGTGTGTATACCTTGACCACAGAGAATTAAGAATTCTAAAATCAAGAAATATTCCAATTGCAAACTACATGTTGTGATCCCCCACATTTATTGTTACAAGCATTGAGCCCATTGAGGGTTTCCACATCAATCAGTCTCATATCACTGATAAAGGTGTTGAATGCTTCATTATATTTATCATGTCTAAAAATTTATCCTTTTTCTTTTACTCTAAGGAAGAAATAAGGTTGAAATCCCTTCTTAGAATCTAATGATAATTTCCATTGAGATGTACAAAGTTGGCAAGACTCTGCAAGAATTTGTGTGTTTCCAGAAGAAGATGCACACCATATACATTGGTGATGAATGCATTTTATGAGGATCACGAGGTAAAATTGAGCGATTAAACTTATTTCTATGGAAAATAAATTGTGAAGTAGAATCATGTTTAGATTCCAAATAATGACAATGTCACCAACCATGCCTTTGGAATCTATGGTTGTCAATTTTCCCTTTTTCCAAAAGTTTTTGAGTAGGGTTTCTATCATAATACTATAACTTTTTTTTTCTTGAAACATAAGAGTATCATGTGATTCAATACATATCTTATTGTGTAAGAGTAATTTCTTGCTTTTAACATTAATTTCTCATATATTCCAAGATATCACCTTCATTGACCAGAGGTATCTCTCTAATAATAAATGCAGATTGGTCTTGTGACCTCAATGATCATCATCATGCAAGAGTTATTTTATATTTTTTATCCTATTGGGTTGAATCCTAGGGCAAAAGAAGAATTATGAGATGGGATATTGGCTGAATTACATTTCTTGCTACCCTTTAGGGCTTGCTGAATTTGATTTCTAAGGATTGATTGTATGTCCTTCCATGATAGGCATCCACATTTTTAGGAATATTCCCTGCATACACGTAGAAACAATTTCCTGCACCAAATATTATACCATTTAGACTAAACTGCATCTAGATCAACCTTTTAAGTTTTATGACCTTTTCCCTGGGGTAAAATAATCCCCCAGTCTCTATAATAGGAAATTTGATGATGTCATATAAATTTTAATCTCGAAACTTGGAGCTTGTGGCATAACTTGTTACTAAAATGTTATTTTGGCTTGAACCATTTCAAGAAAATTATACTTAACTGACTCCCCCTTCATTTTTCTTACATATTTTCATTATTACTTTTTTTTTGCTGCTAAGGGTTTAAGGTACAATTGCATGATGAAGTTTTGTGGCCATAGTCATCGCTCTCCTGGACATATACAAGGGTGTAAGTGGTGATTTAAAACTTCTGCAAACTATCCCTTTGTCCAATTATCCTTATATTTTACAACCTTGAAGGTCTAAATCTAGGCAAGGTTTCAGACATTAATCCCAAGTTAGAGCTTATACACAATCAGTAGTTTAGGATCAACAATCATGTCTAAGCCATTTTCTGTTATGACAGTTAATAGACCCCTAGATGAGGTGGATATTCTCATTATGTGGAACCTTCTTTAATTTGTATCATACTAACAAATCTCCTTCTTCTTATGTATGTAAAATAGAGGGTTCCTCGAGGCAAGGAGGCCAGTCTATAGCATAGATCTTATTATCCAAATAATTCACCTTCATATAAATTCATTGGAGTTGTACTGAAGCATATGTGAAGTATAATTTGTGTGTTTGTGTGTGTGTATATATATATATATATATATATATATATATAGGATCTGACAGACCTATTTAGGAAACCGTCATTTGAAATCTGAAGGCTGTGCTATGAAATTTCCTTCAGTCTACCAACATTTATAACAATGTGATGGTCTCTCTTTCCCATGAACCATGACTTAAAAGAACAATTCAAAGAAGTGCTACCCAAGCTTTCTCAAGTACACCGCCATGGGTTAATTACAAGAGTGACACAAGGTTACACCATGTACAAAGTTCACACAAACTCATGTTTTTTTTAGACTGTTAAGCAAGGACTTTTGGATTTCAGTGAGTTTGTCTAGAATCCAGATAACCCGGGTCAGGTAGTTGATTGTGCATGTACCTTCATGTGCATGGAGTTATAATCTGCTTTACTCATGAGGTATCTCTTATATGCCTGTTTAGACATATTCACTTCTCTATTCAAGCCAACTAGCCTTCAATGTTTGTATTTTCATTGCTATTGAACATGCAAATGTTGGGAATGTGTTATATTCTTTCCACGAATAGCTGCCCGTGTTGTACGTTGCGCCGATGGCTTGAGCCGGGGGTCACAGGGGGTGGCGGCCCTACTCGCGAGTTCGGAGGCAATGCCCCGCATAAAAAAAATTTGGGTGTGCGGACCCACTCATAGGGCGGACCACCCATGTTTTGTGCATGAGTTTGCACATGGATTTTGGGGTATGATGGTTTTCGGCCCTTGGTATTTTGTAGATCCGGTCAAGGGAACTACAGTTACGTTCTAATCCGGGGTTAATGGATTGGGGTTTATGTATGCTTCGGCATGTATATATATGTGTTGTAACACTAAAAGGAATATAATGAAATATCAAGTGGTCGTCCCATTTTGGGATCCGGGGGAAAAATATCTATGTTTATCTGTTTTATGTTTTATGCTCTCGCTATTGTTTATTTTTACGTATATCCGATTCGTGTGTAGATAATTTATGTTCGAGGGTTAAAACCTACATTTGGTATCGAGATGTTTCGGATTCAATGGGATCCCTTTTCTGCTGAGGGTTTTTTTTCTTAGGGCACCGAGGGTAGACCTTTGTTTAGTGGGAGATCTGCGGGATCGATTCTTGCGGTGAAAGAAGATGGCGAGCGGCGAAAAGATAGAGATCGAGAAATTTAATGGTCGATTTTTGAGTTGTGGAAGCTCGAGATGGAGGATCATTTGGTGGATAAAGATTAGTGGATCGCGGTACGATCCGAGGTACTAAACCAACGTAAATGTCGGATGAAGGCGGGAAGAAACTAGATCGGAAGGCTAAGAGCACAATACGGTTGTGTGTCTCGGATTTAGTATTGTTGAATGTATACGGGGAAGCTACGACTGAAGAATTTGTGGGAAAAACACCTAGGGACTTTGTACCAGTCTAAGTCTCCGGTGAATAAGCTATTCATGAGAAAAAAGCTATATAACTTTTGAGGATGAAGGATGGAGACTCGGTGATGAAAGCATCCCCGAACGCCTTCAATACGTGGTAAGTCGGTTGTCTCATCTATTGATATTAAAATCTCGAGATGAAAATAATGCATCAATTTGTTGTGTTCTCTACCGGACTTGTGGGAAAGTTTTGGTTATTGCAATAGAGTAGCAATACAACTGCCTTGAATTTTGATGACATTGTCTCAACGTTGTACATCGGAGGAAATGAAACGGAGAAATATGGAGGTTCAAAATGGAGATGCCTTATATGTACAAGGAAGGTCCACAAAAATAGAAACAAGAATAAGGTTTCGGTGGGAGAA
Source organism: Pinus albicaulis (assembly GCA_034641835.2). Taxonomy (NCBI): domain Eukaryota; kingdom Viridiplantae; phylum Streptophyta; class Pinopsida; order Pinales; family Pinaceae; genus Pinus; species Pinus albicaulis. The sequence continues at coordinate 1,115,825,233 of CM076583.1, read as the reverse complement.
CTAAATCTAGAGGGAGATCTAAATCTCTGGAAAGTTTGTAAAGGTGTCTTTGGAGAAATGTGGAAAAGGAAGGAAACTACACAAAAGAATGCGGATCTAAAGCTCACGAGAAAGTAAATGGGATTTGATGGTGCTCCTTGGGAAGGCAAAACCACCTCGGATGAAGGTGGGGATGTGTGTTAGCTTCTTCTTCAAATACACATGTAGATCATGAGTCTGTTTGATTGACTTCGGTGCATCCTTTCACTTCACTCCGCTGAGGAGTGGTTTTACGAAGTATGAGAAAATATGATGGTGGTGATGTATTCTAGGGGATGATACGAAGGCCAGAATCGTCGGGACGTGGAAAAATTCAAGCTGAAGCTACAAGGTGGAAGGATTAGAACACTTCTCGGTGTTCGCATATTTACTACATTGGCTGAAATACTGATTTGCACACGAAGATGGATGATGCAAGTGTAAAAATATTGTTCGAGAAAGATTCTACTAAGATGGTTCGGGGAACTACGGGTATTAATACGGGAAGTTCGGACTCGGAACTACTGTACAAGCTACAAGGTAGCACTTTGATGTTATAGGGTGTAGATTATATGGTTCTTGAAAGTGGAGCGGAAAGCTTACGTTTGTCTCTGGAGAAAATACCATGCTATGGCATCGAAAGGCTTGGGACATATTGGAAAGAAGGGCCCTTCGGATACGCATAGAAAATGGTATGAGGTAGAAGGTATATCTAGTGCTCTGCGGATTTCCAATTTATCAGTGAACATTGTGCTATATGGGAAGAAAAAATCGGGTGAGTTTTCCTTCCATTCTGCTAAGAGGGCGAACAAGATATTAGAACTTGTGCACGGTGATGTGTTTGGACTCGTTTCGAGTTCCATCAGCTGAGAAATTATGTACTATGTTTCATTCATAGATGACTTCTCAAGGAATACATGGATATATTTCTTGAGGAAGAAATTTTAGAAGTCTTTGACAAATTTAAAAGAATTTAAGACTGCGAGTGGAAATCCGGACGAGAGAAGAAGATAAAGGCGACGAGAATAGATAATGGTGGGGATTTGCACGTAAGAAGTAATTTGAAGAGTTCGCAAGAAGTGGGTATAGCATGACGATAATACTCCATACACCCTCGGAAAAAAACGGAGCGTGAAAAGAATGAAAAAAAAGCTGATGGCAAGGTAAGAAGCATGCTTAGTGGTAATTAGGGTTAGGACAAGAAGTGCAGGGCGGAGGAAGTGGAGGGTCTGCATCTTACTTAGTTAACGAGATCACTTTCATAGGCGTTGGAGGATCAGACTCCAAATGAGGTATGGATGGTAAGAAACCCTCTTTTTCACCTCTAAGAGTATTTGGATGTGATGCATATGTACATGTTCAAAGGAGAAAAGGACCAAGTTGGATAATAAATCTCAGAAAGGTGACATCTTTATTGTGTATAAGGATGGTTTAAAGGGTTACAAGCTTTGGAACCCGGGGAAACAAGGAAAAGGTTGTGTCATGGCCGAGATGTGGTGTTTAGAGAGGTGAAAGATGTTGTTACAAATGAAGTCCCTGCAAAGGAATACGAGAAGATAGAGTTTGAGCTAAAGGAGGATGAATCGGACTCTACAATAGAAGAAGACTCGAAGAGGAAAAGCCACAAACTCCGAGTTGTAAAAGGTCGATTCAGAAAAGAAGGCAACCGAGGGAAAGGTATAGTCCATCACGCTTTATGTTCAAGTTTTGCTTTATGTATGTGATTATAGATCCCCGAGAAGCCGTCGGGGAGAGAAATAGATTTAGAGGATGAGAAAAACTTTGGAAGGAGCCCATGGTTTATGAAATGGCATCCTTGCATAAAAATGAGGAATGGGGATTTGGTGGGGTTGATCTGCTGGACAGGAGAAGCTGCATCGGGGGAGAAAAATGGGTGTTTAAGAAGAAGATGAATGTAGAAGGCAAGGTGGAGAAATACAAAGCTCGATTGGTAGCAAAGGTTATTCCAGTGTCGGGAATTGATTTTGTATGATATTTTTCTCTTGTTGCCAAAGTTACTTATATTAGATTAATTTTACATGCTGTACACTGCTGCATTTTATTTTGAGATAGAATAGATGGATGTAAAGACAAGCACTTTCTTCACGAGGATCTAGAAGAGGATATCTACATGAAGCAACTTTGAAAACTTTACTGATTGAAGGGTAGAAAAGAACTGGTGTCACAGAGTTGAAGAAGTCTCGTATGAGTTAAAAACGAGTCACCGAGGATGTGGTATCGAAATTTGATACCTATCTGAGGGAACTTGATTCACTACAGCAAGGGAGGATCACGTGTGTTTATTTTAAATTAATTGAGTGATGTGTTATTTATTTGGTATTGTATGTGGATGATATGTTGTTGATTGGAAATGACAAAGAAATTATCCAAGATTTGAAGACTGAAACCATTCTCCAAATTCGACATGAAGGATCTTGGGATGTAAAAACTATATTTTGGGCATGGAAATTAAGAGAGATCGAGGCAAGAGGAAGCTCTGGTTAAACCCATAGTAAATATTTAGAGACTATATTGTAGAGAGTTCAATATGTAGGATAATAAACCGGGGTGAATGATTCCTATTCACGTAGGTGTAAAGTTTATCGAAATGAAGCAGGTGTCCCAAGACACAAGAAGAAGAGGAGGATATGTCCCGTGTTCCCTATATGCAAGATACGCTAGTAGTACGATGTATGCAATGGTATGTACTAGACCGGACATTGCACATGCGGTCGAGTATTGAGCAATTTTATATCAAACCAGAGGGAAGGAGCATTGGACTGACGGTGAAGTGAGTTTTCAGGATATTTACATGGCACTAGTGATTATGGCTTGCACTGCAGGGGAATACAGAGATTGGAAATAATGTTGGACATTCATGGTTTTTGTTGATGTAGGCAGGGTGGAGATGCGGACCAAAGAAGATCTGCAAAGTGGGTATGTGTTTATCCTATTTGAAGGCGTAGTCGAGTTGGATGAGTAAAGACGAGTCGTAGTGGCTCTTTCAACTACTGAGCCGGAATCATGTGAGCCACTCATCATGCAAGCAAGAACGATTTGATTTACGAAGATTATGTGTTCAGTATGGGGTTGGTGCGTAAGCGATAAGGATAGGCCCGCTTGATAGCCAAAGTGTATTTTTCTTGGCTAGGGGAACCATGCTTATCATTCAAAGACAAACACTTCTGATGTTCAATATCACTTTGTTAGAGATATGGTTGAGGCTAAAAGAAGGTGTTTACGGTAAAGGTGGACACTTTGAAGAATGTTGCGGATGCATTGATGAGGTCTGTGAGCACTCGAAGTCCTCTTGGTGTAGAGAAACAATGGGTCTTGGAAGAATTGGCCCAATGACTAAGCTCTCATGTGGCCCCCACTGCAAAGAAGAAAACAACAAGTGGGAGAATGTTGGGAATGTGTTATATTCTTTCTATGACTGCAGTGCCACGCGATGTAAGTTGCGCAGGGTGTGAGGGGGGTCACGAGGGGGGCGTGCATTACTACTCAGAAATCCGGAGAGTGGTGCTCCCAAAGAAAGAAAAAACATGGTGTGCGGACCCACTCATAGGCGGTGTTAACCCCATAAATTTTTGACAAGAGAAAAAACGGAGAGGCTAAAATGTTTCTAGACCTTCAAGGAATACATTTCTCTCGAAAACACATCATCCTTGAAGTCTCTTGTGCCTTTAGCCTTTGATAAAATCCCTTATGATGATTCCCATTATAAGACCTCTACGAGTGTGAAAAAAATTGTGCTCCTAAAGGCCTTTGTTTACCCCCTTGTACTCCTGCGGGAATTATCCATTTCATCCTTTTTCACTTTATCAAATTTCCCTTTTCTATACCCCCAGATTTTCCCCCCTATACCTTCTAAATCATCCCCCATGCCCCTCTTAAACTATACACATCATCTGAGTGTGGTTTAATAACCCTTCTTCCCTTCATCGTTACCCCTTTTGGCATAATTTAATTTTAAAAATGGAGCGAAAAACCCACGCAACTTACATTGGGCCTTAGCCCCTTTCACGTCAACCCCTCAACCTTTTCTCCACCGAGACCGAGAGCGACAGAAACTGACAGCGCGGCGACAAAGGCGCTCACCGCAAATGGATATCGAAACGCAGTTTTCATCGTCGATACAGTCATAGATCGGATGGTGATGCGCAGCAGCTCCCACAACATCCATTGTTCACCCCATTCATCGCACCCAGATCACGCCATCGCCATCTATTTACTGCAGATACGACTGGGTTTGAGTCTACCCGTCGGGGTGGTCTCCCGCCTACTATTCAAAAACCATCAGGTTTCTATCTTGCCGCCCTTTTCGGGAAGCGGGGCGGTATTTTCCCAATCGACCGAGTGATTCACTCATTAAAAGACGTGCTGTCGGGCGCACTGTTTTCAAAACTTCTACCTCATGTGCACGTTATCATTCGTCATCAACGGATGCGTAAGCGATATCGTAGTGAGCCCGTCCAGATGCGGGCGGCTCATCCAATGGTCATCACTCAGCAAAGGCGCCGTGTGCGGTTAATCTATGGTCTCCGATGCCCGGCCCACCGATCCATGCTCACTGTACGTGTTTCCCACCGTCGATATCCTCCCACGAGATCGGACCGGGTCCCGGGATTTGTTCTTCCCCCAACTGGCTGACTATCCCGCCATCGCCGGGTCTGCCACGTCACCGGTACACGTGTCTCCACGCGTACTTTCGCCGCTTCCCGTTCTGTATATTCGTTCCAAGGTCAAAGTTTTAATGTTTTTATGTACGCATCGACGTTTTCCCATGTAGTCTCCACTATGTCATGTTTTCCTCCATTGTTGTCCATGGTCGTCACCCTCGTCAGCGCTATGTTGCCTATACATGTCACGTTCATCCATACCACCCTTTCCCATAAATTTTTTTTCTTAACATAGTTTCGTATTTTGCGAAGATTACGGAAGGGGGCGGAAAACCGCCATGATGCACGGTCCCGTTACAGGTGACACTAAAACGCGAAAGGGACCATATGCAAAGTTCGAAATTGCAAAGGAAGGTTTGGAGGGTGTTATGTAGCGTGACCTGCATTAAACGAAAACAGATTTTAAACTCTATAGACCCTATCCGGTGCCATTAAAGCACATATTTCACGAGTCGGAGAGGGAAATTGTGGAAGCGGCGAGGAGTATCAATTGGAATAACAGGAGCGTTTAAGGCACAGAAATTGCATATTTTGAGCCATAATCCCTGTTATTAGAGAAAGGCGAGTACCAATATCAAAGACCTCGTGGATCGCGCGAAGGTCCAACGCATGAGAAAAACTGTACCATCGAGGTTTCACATCAGCCGAGAATGTTCTTCCATGAAAAGGACAAGGTACCCATACATTTCTCATCCTATGCGAGTGTTCTGGGAGATATTTTCCCGACCTTGAGAACAATCCTATGCTACGGTGCGTTTTAGTTATACCCGTATGGCCGGACTACGGTGTCCATACACCTGGGTTTATTCACCGAGAATTATACAAAAGGCTACGGCAAGTACATCAAAGACATGCCTTGTGGTAAATTGCGGCTGACAAAGATTACTCTTCCATGCGAAAGAAAGTGCGGAAGATTAATGCTCAAGTCAAAAACCGAATGGAGCCTCAGGCCCTCCTACGTTTGAGTTTTGAAGTTTGTCATTTAAGTTTACAACTACTGTTGTTATTCTTTCTCCTATAAGAACCTTGTAGAACATATTGTAAAATTTGTTGTTTGTGTCATCATAGTCTTGTTAGAGGATTCATTCGGCTGATAGGACGCGAGTCTTGGGAGGGATTAGCCAGTGAGTAGTTTGTATGTAGTAGGCTAGGAGGAGAAATTTTTGGATTGTAATCATCCATTGGAGATCGATGTATGTGACTAGTTTTGCATCAATTAATCAAAGCACATTTCACACGATCTGGTCTGCTACTATTGGTGATGTTTTCCTAACTCTATATTGCATTTTCATGTTGTTCATTGTTCTTACGGCTTGCATCGAAATATGAAATAGGATTTTCCCCTTGTTAGGCACCCTATGCTTAGCTCTCCTTGCCTTAATGTTTTTATGCTAAATGTGTTATCTAAGAATTAGTTTCGGGTTTATTTAACCGGTGTAGTGGATGTTATTGCTATGCAAGTTTGATGTATGAATTAAATGAATGTTTGTTCTTAGGTGTTCTTGTTTGGTTTTAAAGGTTTGGAAGATTTGGGAACAGAGGATTAGAGTTAGCCACATCCACTACGATCCTTGTGCAAAATACAGTGGCACTACTACAATATCTCTTGTTAAACTTATCTCTATTTTTTCCCCTTGGAGCATACTAAAGCTGACCCTGCTGAGTTAAATGACCTGCGGGTCCAAATCTACAAGCTACCCCTTTGTCCCTCCTTTGAAAGTTGCCTTTGAGTATGTCCCGAGCGAGGCACAGAGTTAAATGACCTGCGACTACGATCTATGACGAGAAATTAGGTTGCTTTTCCTTCTTTCACTTTCATTCCTTAATGTTTCCATCCCACCAATCTAATCTAAAAGATCCTTTAGTATTAGATGACTTTCCCTCGAAAGCTTTGGCTAGTTGTTGCATGTAATCACCTTTCATGACTCCATAGCCCAATGGATGGCACTTTCTTGACCTATCCTCTTTGCTAAAACATCTTGTTGTTTTGTTCCTTTCCTTCCATTACTTTCTCAATCTATGATCTCATGACTAACCTAGCAACCAACCAACCAAATCATTTTAAACTATGCTTCATACCCTAGCCTAACATCTCATGTTTTTGAGCTTCAAAGATATGCCATTATTTTCTCTATATTGGAGAGATCCCTCTCACGGGTCAGGGAGGGCTAGATCCTAGGGCCCCAAAGTGGTTCTGATGTTGTCTCATCTTTTGGTCTTGCCAAACTGCCCAAAACATGGGAACACAGCAGGCGGTCACCCTATATGTTTTGTGCATGATTTTGCACATGGTTTTGGGGTATGATGGTTTTCATTGTCCCTAGTATTTTGTACGATCCGAGTCAGCGAACTATGGTTATGTTCTAATCCGGGGGTTAATGGATTGGGGTTTATGTATGCTTCGGCATGTATATATATGTGTTGTAACACTAGAAGGAATATAATGAAATATCAAGATGGTCATCCCAGTTTTGGGATCCCGGGGGGAAAAAATCTCTGTGTTTATACGTTTTATGTTTTATGCTCTCGTTATTTTTTATTTTCTCTTATAAGATTTGTGTGTAGATAATTTTTGTTCGAGGGTTAAAAACCTACGGTAGAAAATTACTCCATATAACTTGAATTCTACGGTTTTCGACTTTTAGGTTCAATCGCTTGCTCGTTCATTCGAGATGGTGATATGCACATGGGAGTGAATACGCGAGTACATAGTAGGCTTCATTTGCTATCATTTCAGGAAACACGCAATCTATCGTATGCTTCTTCCATTGATGTAGCTTGTATTCAATGTGGTTATAAAGAAGGAGACCTTTCAGGTGGATTGCACGGATGAAAATTTTTCACATCACATAGTTGCTTTAACGTGTGTATGCATAGTTGGATTTTTTGTTAGTAGGGAGTTCGGAGATATCAAAAAGAGCTAAGAAGTTTAGAATGGGGATAGTTTCCTATTATATGACACGTATAATACGCAATAGGTTGGGAGGTTTGTTCTGTTGGTAGAGTGGGTTTGATATTTTTGGTTTGTTCCCTTTGTTCTCAAAATGTACGATTAGCACTACGGCCCTCCCTAATGAATCTAGCATTGGGGCCAAATCTCTTGCGGGAATTTCTCACATTAAATTAAAATAAATGATCAAAAAAAATACAAAATTAAATTAAATGATCAAGACATTTTTAACGAATCGAGTTACTTCCCAACCTAAAGATTTGATGTACCTACAGGAAAGGAGCATGTAAAGTCGAAAACTTTAAAAAACGAGTACAAAATAAGCATTTAGCTCTGAGACCATTCCATGGATTTTTTCACCCACTTTACCTCTTGGTCCACTAGTAAGTTCGATGTTGTACAATAATTATTGAAGGTGGGGATCCTTATTCCTCTAGTTGACTTGTTTAATATTTTTGGGTAGAGATGCACTATTATGCAATCACTAGTTGTGCTATACGATGGACCTAAGATCGTCATCGAAAAAAGCCTACAAAGAGTATATAAAACACAAATAAGCATCATTAGAAATATCGGGTAACTCTAAAAAAATTGAATGCATATAAAAGACATATGCATATTCCTATTAACTTTAACTAAGATTTGACATTTACAAAATATTACGCATGATTAATATGAATATTATTGTTAATTAAAGGAGAGAGAAAACTCACCCTTGATCATAATTAAAGTAATATTTACTTGAAAGAATTGGCGAGTATACCCAACATCAAGGATGTAGAGGTGATTAGCATGATAATGTAATTAAACCACAGTATAAAAACTAGATCAAAAGTTTTAGTACTTGAATAATAGCGAACAATAAATTGAATAAAATCACAAACCCTAGATACTAGCAGAACAATAAATTGAATAAAATCCATTTCATACCAGCAAATAGTAAAAGCTACGATGGTTTGGTTTTGACATGGTTTTGACCTCTTTAGGACACAAAAAAATGATGTAAAATAAGGCCAAAAATTGAGGGCAAATTTAGGGCTTAAGCTTGCTATAATTTTTTCAATGTTTGACTAAATAAATCAACTCTCAAAATCTGTTTTGATACTCTGTTTTATTTCCGTTTTCGTTCCAACTCTCAAACATTTTATTACTCTGTGTTTTATTTCGGTTTTCGTTCCAACTCTAAATCTTGTTTTAGTACTTTGTTTTAGTTCTTGTTTTCAGTTCCAACTCTCAAAATCTCTATTTTTTAGTACTATGTTTTATTTCTGGTTTTAGTTCCACATTTGAGAATCCATCGATAGTACATTTTGAATCAAAGGGTGTTTCATCACAATTGTAAGAGTTATTCATTTTTTTGGAGCTTTGAATTGAAAGAGTGCATACCTTGCTTCCTTGCTCTTTTTTTCTTAATAAACCAATATGTTTGTGGAATTTTACTTACTTTTTTTTCATTTATTTATATGCAAAAACGGATAGAATTGTCTTATAAAATTACTATCGATGAAGAAAACATTGTCATTGGCATTATGAGGTGTCGAGAAGGTTGTACATTTGCTAAAAATCCGTGATGAAATTGCATGGATGATGGAATCATTGAATACCCTTTTTATTTTTATCCAGGATGGATTAGCTTTAAATCGAAAGCAAGAGAAGAAATGGAAATTTTATACAACACTTTTAGGCATCAGAGGAAACTAGGCACATTTGATGTGGAAACAAGGGGTTCAAATGCGAGTGGAAACAATACAAATCTTTGAAAACATTGAAGAGAATGTGGAGGAACCTATACATAAACAACATTAGGAGTTGAAAATATTCCTTTGTCGATGGAAGAAGCCACAATTGTTGATCCTTGTGTATTGGCATCTTGGGAAAAAAAAAGTGAAAAAGTTTAATGAAGAGTTTTTCAATGAGAAACTTACTCTCAAAGTATATTCGAAAAGGGAGAATCTAAAATAAAGATCCATTGTGAAATTTGTGGCATTGATTATGGAGCAGGTGATGTATCCTTGGTATCGCGAACAATGCACAACTTCAAAAAACCATCATATGAAAACAACGTCCCATCAATGGCGCCTTTTCAATGCCAAGTGGTAGTAGAAATTCCTTCATGTAACAAAGTACAACAAACAACGGTGGTTGGTGATCGATTTCATATTGATCAAGCAATCAAACTTCTAGATGATTTCAACAAGACACAAGAGCCTAATTTGTTCAAGGTAGGTGGAAGCAACACTTGCGAACTATAAGGACATGAAAAAAGTGAGAGTCGAATGTACACGATGCAATAAATGGTTTTGTTTAGTGCGAAAAAAGTGGTAATATTGTCGGTTCTCTAAATGAACACATGAAACCAAAGAAGCACACTACTACTACTACAAATGAGGCTTCACATCGGGAGATTGGGTTAAGGGAGTAGCACGAGTTGGGGAGACTGAAAGCCTACCAATGATAAGTCCCAACAAATTTTGACTAGGTTCTTAGTGCCATCATCACCTTTAGTATTACATAGGGGTTCTACTAAGTGCAACTCCTTCTACTTCGAGTGTGTTAATTAGTGGTTAATTAATAGTTTAGACTAAACTTGAATATGAATTTGTATATTATTTTATTTATCATGCTTATAATTTATTTGTTTTTTCTTTGTGTTTTCATCTTATTATGAGCTCAATTGTCTCCTTGTTACTACAATGTTGGGGTATTGGCATCCTTATATTGATAAAAATGGGGAGAGATTGGAAACAAAGGTCCTAATGGATGATCAAAGGGGTGGAAAATTATGGGGCCATGTAGAAGCTTATACCAAGATCATGCTATGTTATGAGGGTATTGAATGTACGTATTGATGGTACATATAGGCATATTCATTGCAGAGAGGGGCTGCAGAAACGAGGGGACCCTTTTGATTCATTAACATGTAGATTTTGTAAGTTGGTTCTAGAATGTAATGACTTGAGGATGCGATTGTATCGTGAATCAAGGTGCACCAATAAAAGAAGTGAACGGGATATAGGAAAAGGTAGAAGATTGGACTATTTCACTCAAAATGAATTGAAGAATGTTGTAAAGAGGTTACAAATTCGAGACCATGAGATCAAAGCAATCGCGAGCTCTTTGGTGGGAGAGGACAAAGAGTTGCTACACTCTCTATTAGAATGAGATCTCTAAAGGGAAAAAAAATTTTTGAATTGGTAGAAAGGAAGGATGTCTTTAGGTTTTTGTAAGGATGTTTGTGAGGCACATAAGCAAGGAAAATTACAAGGTAAAGATGCGAGTTTGGGGAATTTGTCGAGGATATGTTTCATAACTTGATTCATGAAAAAATAGGGAGAAGAAGAATAATACATCTACAAAAAATCCCTATATGAGATAATATTACATAACTTTATTAGCTTGAATCGAGGATGGTCCTTCAATATCTACAACTTTAAGGCAAGTTAGAAAGTCATTGACATATCATCCCGGGAGGGAGCACAAAAAAAATTTTTGAGGCGGTTGGAAAAATTTATGCTTATTTTAACGCAAAACATGGTATTTATGGACCAATTCATGTATGCCTTATGTAGAGCTATAAAAAAGGGTCTCTTTCACCTCTAATTACCTCACATTAATATGTCAATCCGGGAAGCGTTTTGTTATTCCAAAGAGTGTCTCGGATCGAGGCTATCACTTGTCGGAGTAATGCTAGTAGTACGGTGTTTAAAAATACAAGGGTAAACGGATGCTTGTTTATAACTAAGTTACTTTCAAAAGAATAAATCACACATTCGGAAAACTAGAGCGAGCTTATCGATCAAGAGGGGTTTGAGCGTGATAACCCATCCCTAGAAGCGATGGAAAGAAATTAGAGCATAGACCACGAGTGCAGGAGCTAGGCAGGTGAATGCCAAAGCTCACTACGGCCTTAGATCGTCTCTCACACCAAAACAACAAATGCGAGATAAATGGAACTACGGATAGCAAAATGGAACGACAAATAGAAATTGAACAGACCAAATGCGGAATAGAACGAGTAATTCTAAAATGAACAGACAATCGAACAACTAAGTCTCAGCGAGTCTTGATCTATTAACCCAGATGCACTCTTCGCAATCAAATAACAATATTTCACTCTTAAGGCAAATCAAGCAAAACACACTAATGGAACGACATTAACTATTGATAAATTATGGAACGGCACTAGTAAATCATATCGCACACAACTTTGTCTTTGGAATAATAATCGATCAATCTTAATCAACGAGGGATACGACTTTGTGCTTCCAAATAGAACGGCATTATTTACTGAATCCAACAATTATGAAGAACACTACTTTCAAATGAATCTATGACACGAATGTTCGATATAAAAACTCTTATGAGCAGGTGAAGAATCTTGATTAAGACTAATAACATACAATTAACTGCGAAAGGATCAATAACATAATGCGAGAGTCAATACACATTCTGTCTGTAAAAACCTTAATGATTTAATCTTAACGAGCATGTAATAGCAACTTATAAAAGCATATCGGTTACCAAATAACAACGATAAACAAACCACAGAAATCAAATCGTAGTGATACGAGAAGCAGAAGTGTCCTCGAGCGGGGCCTTAGCCTCCAAGGGTACACCAGCCTTAAGTTAATCAGACACGTGAAAGGAGATAATCACCAAGTTTTTATTAATGCATAAAACAAAAGTACAATGAACTGAGTTCTCAACGAGACTCAATGATCGAGTTGATTTCTAACGAGAAAAATTACATAAAAATTCCCCCTCATTATTTTCCCCCTAGCTAACGGTGTTGTCCCTTTATATAAAGGTGACGGCGGAGATGTCCAAGTAACAAGATAAATAGCAAAAACCCGATCCCTCGGGATCAAAGATCTGAGAAATTCGCTACATTAATCCTTCGTCTTTTTCTTTTCTTTTGCCCCGAGTTTGAGTGTCTTCTCCTCCTTTTCAGGGCCGATTTGCTTTGATCCAGCTTAGCCTTGTTTGCATTCGGTTCCCCTTCGAAAGGGGACGCAGTTATCTCGTCTTTGTCCTTTCCTTTGGAGCGATAACTCCTCGTTTTCACCTTTTCCTACACGGAGAAAAATAACAATTATCAGCAGTTAAGTCTTGCATATCAATTCTCACATGTTTTGTTATAATTCTTTTATTATTTTCCAAATTCATGATGCAAAAAGGTTTACAAATTCTACTAAAAAGCCATGAGAAATGATCATCGAAAAGCATACCTTTTTAGTACTCACACACCCCACAACACCTTGTTTCATGTCCTCATGAAAAACATTGTAGTTGACATGCAAGGGCCAGTGAGAGAATAGGTGGGAGAAGGAATCTCATGCGGAGGCCTACAGCCATGATGAGTGACTAGATAGTCGAAAGAAGCTGACTGTTTGCCCCTCGAGGCATCTCATACGGGGCTTGATATCAGAGGTCACGAGTGCCAAATAATTGGATTGTAAAATCTATATCCTAACCAGGATGGCCACTACTTTCAAAACGCTCTCACCATAGAGGTTCAAACGGTTGGCGACTAATTCAAAATTCTCATACTTAAATGGTTCTCACAGTGGATGTTTGGATTAGAGATTCGGTACCGTAAATTTGGTGCATCAATGGCGAGGTCTTTGATGGAAAGAAAATATTCTAAACTCTTTCGAATGAGTGCCTCATGCATGGATCCCTAACGTTTCAATGACTTACCGGGAGTCCTCATGAGGGTTCATTGTAGATTCTCAATGGAACAACAGCGCCCTTGTCTTTGTTTGAAACACGGAGAGGGTGATAATCGCAAGATTTCGACACGGAAGTATGCACAATGCAACGAAATGGATTATGAACGACAACTTGTGTAAAAATAGAAATGCCATGCCGTTAAGCCATGTCCCCATACAGTCGTGCACTATCTTTCTCGAATAGTGAGTAGACACGTAATTAGGGGAATAATAGGGGTTAACCTCTATGATGTGATAGTTTGTCCACGACCGTCAAATAAGGGCTTGACACCCGATCATCGGTAGAGTCGAAGAAAGAACGACATATGGAATTATGCCATGTTTAGAAAGACAACGAATTACCGAAATCGAGGCGGGTGTTGATCGCATTATTACGTAAGAGAAATTTGTTGTGTTATGATATGAGGGTAGGTGGGTAGGACATCTGTCGTACTTGCCAAATCTCAAAGTGGTCATTGTCACTTCCTTTGCCATGATTGGTGGTAATAAGTGTTCATGCGATGTATAAATCGGGAAATAATATATGATTAGTTCCTGGGATATAAGAAACAAAAGAGTATTAGTATCTTACCCATTGGTGTAACCAAGGTGACTTCAAATACCATTAACGAGTGCTTTCTTTGCTGACGGTGTCCATAACCTTAGCGAGTTGTTTTTCTCACCCTTGGAACCATGATCCTTTGTGTATACTTAGGAATGTTGTTATGTCAAAGTGTAGACCATTATGTTTGGCTTGGTGACCGATGTAACCACTAATGCCATTCACGAGGAAGGAGCGAAAAGTGGGCGAGGCAGGCTCGTGATGAGACCTCTTTGTTCCAAGGTTCGATTATTTGATATACCTTTTTGGACCATATCCCTGGGTGTGGTGGCCATAGTGGGAATGCCACTTCACTTCCATCCTCATGATCATGGTAGAGTGGCTCTTGATGAGACCCCCTATCCACCGCATTTGACATCTTACATATCATGTTCACATATTTTTTCTTTTTCATAGAGTACTTTTTCCTTATTTATACACAAGAGGTGGTTCAACACTCCTTAAGAGTAGGAATGGTGGAAGAAGTCTTATCATCTCAATAGGAAGATATAAGCCCTTTGCTCTTATTCTAAATAATAATCAAAGAGGGTTAAAGGGATCGGCATGATAAAGATAACCAATCGGGGCAAAATTAGTAAAACAATGACAACAAAAGATAAGAAATAAGTATGTCCTTCCTTTTGTCCTCTTACTAATGCGAAAGCCTTATAAATATAGCGATTTATGGTTTGCGGATTTCGGTATGTTGTGATTTTATATTCATTGCACAAGTACATAGCGTATCTTAAAGACTTGGGAAGAATATGGGCAAGAAGCATCCTCGAATTTAGATCGGCAAAAGGAATAAGTTTCATTTCACAAGGAGAGCAAAAGTATGCTAGTGGTGTTCCTTTTGAAAAAGAAACAACGACGGACGATAGATCGCAAAAATGCAAATGTCGTTCCTTTGAAAAGGAACGCCAAAAATAAAAATACTATATAAACACTCAAAAGGCCGTTCCTTTGAAAAAGGAACAACGACAACAAAAGAATGTTGTTTCTTTGAGAACGGTAGTAACCAAAAATGTTGTTCCTTTGGAAAAGGAGATGACAAAACGCACAAAAATGCCGTTCCTTTGGAAAAGGAACAACGAGAGATCGAGAATGTTGTTCCTTTTAGAAAAGAGCAAAACAAGCAAAGCCAACGACATGACAAAAAAACACGCAAATACCATTCTTTTAGAAACGAACGGCAAAAAAATCGAAATTTTGAAAAAGAAAAAAGAACGACAAAAAAATGACAAGAAAACATTTAATTCAAACATATGTACAAGAACGACTCAAAGACAAGACTTATGTACAAATTGTAAAAAGAAATGAATTACGGTGAGGAAGATTTCTCTTCCTCTCCTAAAATCTCCATATCGGTGTCTCGACGTATGCTGTGGCGAGAAGGATTCCCGAGTGAGTGGTTTGCGATAGAGACGAACTCGATGGCCATTTACTTTGAATGCATATCGAGGCCGTCAATGGTAATTAGAGTAAGGGTTCAGTCTGCATACTTTTACTGGATTTCGTATGGTCCCAACCATCGAGTACGAAGTTTCCCGAAGTCACGAAGCGAGAGTCGTATACGCAGAGCTCGGTCTCCCTGCGTGGAAGACTTTGTTTTTTATGAGCGCATCATGCCATTTAGCTCGGCTATTTGTTGAATCAATGCGTATTTTGTAGTCGAAGAGCCTAATTTCGTCCAATTCATTGATCTGCCTGTAGTCGATTGATTTGTGCCTCGCTTAGATCTAAGCCAACTTACTGTCTTTGTCAGTAATGTTGGATTTCGAATTCTATGGGAAAAAATGGGTTGTTTTCAAACACTAATTGATAAGGTGAGTAACGGAGTGGTGCTTCTCCATGTTGTTCTATAGGCCCTGAGAGTGCCTCGGGTAGTCGGGTAGCCCAATCACGTTATGTGACGCAATGGTTTTCGTTAGGATTGATTCTATTATCTTATTTCTACTTTCTACACCTGCCCATTCGCTTTGTGGGTGATATGGAGTAGTGATTTTATCGTTGTACGTGATAATTGTTGAGTGTTACGGCCTAATCTATTCCCGACAAATTGTGGTCCTCCATACGTAATGATTTCCCTTGGAAGGCCATAACGTACAAATAGATGGAGCAGAAGGGCCGCATGCCCAAGGGTCGTGCAGTGACTCTTAGCGATGCTTCGCTCTCAACCCATTTAGTGACATATTCACGTTGCTACAAGATATATGTTTTCCCGATTTGATGAGGGGTTGATGGGTCCAACGAAATCAAGAGCCCATGCGCTCGAATGGTTCAATGACTAATTGTGGTTTCGAGGCATCTCATCGACTTGACCGGAGTCGTCTTGCTCATGGCCATTGTCACGGGCTTGGACAGATTTCTTTGCATCTTTGAAAATCGTAGGCCGATGTCTCCATGCGCAATACTTTGTGTCGAGTTCTACGCTCGATGAAGTGTCCACCACACGGTCCATCGTGACGAGGCTTTTAGAGATGTCAAAGTTTCGTCTTCTCGAACACATCGCTTTGATATGCATGTACTGCTCTGTGTGAAACAAATAGCCCCCAATCCACGAGAATCGAGCACTCTTAGAACAATCTGTTTACGCTCATTAGGGGGTTAAGTGTTTTGGTAGTTTACCTCTTCTTGCGAGGTAATTGGCAACATCGGCACTACCAGGGGTGTTTGGGACGACAACGACAAGCAGTGCTCATCAGAAAATTGATCTTCAGCTGCTGTCTTTGCATCGATTGGTTTGGGTATTCTCGAAAGAAAATCGGCTACTGAGTTTTCTTTGCTGAGGCCGATCCTTGATTGTGATATCGAATTCCTGCTGATAAAATCAACCATCTGAGATTACTCGGCATTTGTGGCGGGCTTATTTGCTAAATATTTTATGAGCGGAGATAGATGCAGTATACAAGATAACGGGATAGCCTGTAATATAATGTCTAAACTTATTGACGGCATGTATTACTGACTAGGAATTCTTTTTCGATAGACGGTGTAATTTAATTGGTGGGGGGATAAATTTTTCTGTTGATGTAATAGATAGCATATGGTTTTTTTTATCCTCTTCACCTGTCAGAGTGCGCCAATGGGCATGTATCGAGGCATCGGGATGATATACGGAACGGTGGTCCCAAATTTGGTCCTCGAAGGAGGCTGGTGCAGTGAATACGAGCTTCTTTAAATCCTCGAAAGCACGGTCACATTTTTTACGTCCAAAGAAAATCAACGTTACCAGTTAGTGCATATAAAGGAGCAGCAATGTGCGAATAATGTTCTATAAATCGTCTATAATAGCCCGAGAAAATCCAAAGAAAGATTGCGTACTCTGTTTGAGTAGTAGGAGTGGGAATGAGCAAAAAGTATTTGGATTTTGGCCGGGTCTACTGATATGCTGCACTGCAAAACATAATGTCCTAGGATAAGTCCTTCGGTCATCATCATGAAACATTTTTTCGTGGCTTACAGCAAAGCACAGCTAACAATGCGGCGTTGTAGGACTTTTTCTAGAAGGTGTCTAATCTTTGGATCAAAATCATCTCCATATGGTGTAAAGTCATCCATGTAAACTTCAAGTCCATCATTTATTAAATCTACAAAAAATGCTAAGGATAGCCCTTTGGAATGTGGCGAGAGCATTACATAGGCCAAAAGGTAGAACTCGATAGGCAAATGTTCCCCCGGGGAACCCAAGTAAAAGTAGTTTTATCCTGGTCTTCGGGGACCAAATCCCGAGATACGATTGTATCCCATCGAAGCCATCCGAGGAAAAAGAAAGAATTTCTTTCCTTGCTAAAGTATCTAATACTTGGTCTATGAATGGGAGAGGAAAATGATCTTTCTATGTTGCCTTATTTAGTTCCCTATAATCCCACATGATTCTCCATTTTCCATTCTTTTTGGTACCACCACAAGCGGAGAGACCCATTTACTATCGGAAATAGGATAGATAAAATTGACATCTAAAAGTTTACTGAAGTTCAACTTTTACCACATCCTTTAGATGAGGATTAAGTCTCCTTTGCGAGGTGACGAACGAGTACGGCATCTTTTTCTATATAAATGTGGTGTGTACATAGCGGGGATCGATTCCTTTCATATCGGGGTAATCCCATGCAAAGTGCTTCTTGATATTTTGTTAACGGTGTGGATGAGCTTTGTTTCTTGTTCGAGGCGTGAGATTGGCATTGATGTTTAAAAGTTTTTTCCCGAGTTCAATTTCCACGGTTTACTATTTGCAACGAAGTAACGAGGTATCGTTTGGTCATGCGTATCTTTCGGAGGATCTTCCTCCAATTCATTGTCAAATCTTGCTTCTATCATATGACTGACTTATGTAGAGATTCGGTTTGACTAGATGAAATTATTAATGGCATCATCTTACGTTTGGTCTTTAAAATCAAGTGCCTCTTGTATAGTTAATGGAGATACGATGTTATCGGTAAGGTATGATACGGGGGTGCTTATTAGTTTTGATTATTGTGACACTTGGGCTGCACTTTTGGAGGATATAGAACTAAATTCTTGCTATTCGGTCCTTTGGTTATGGTCATATTTCCCTCGTTGGCGACCAATGTAGGCATCGGCAGTGGCGAGCCAAGGTCTACCTAAAATTAGCGGGTGTCCATCAAGTCGGGTTTTGGATTAATTATCTGAAATCGGTTGGATACTCCCAGAATCATGAGAGACCATGACATCTTGTAGAATACCCTACCGGGTCTAACCACGGATCGATCATCCAATTCTAACAAAGTAGAGTGAGTTCTTTACGATGTAATGTCGAGCTTTGGCGAAAGTAGTGGTTGTTAAAATATTAATTGCTGACTCCTAGATCAACTAAGGCATTAGACGGGAGTCGCACTATAAATTTGAACGGTTATAATTGGATTTTCGCAGGGTCTTCATATTTAATGGGTGTTTCTTTCCCAGGTAATAAGTCGGATAAAGTACTGACTACTTGGACTCTTCGATTATTTGTTATATTCCTCCTTGGTTTCTTTATGCACAACTCTTTGATAGTTTTTTGCGTATATAGGAATGTCTTGAATAGCTTGGAGGGAATGGGATTTTTATGTACGATTTTTTTAATTCTCCCGCGAATGTCAAAGTCGGGATATTGTATGGGTCGAGGTAGGACTAATCGTTGCGGGAACGGAGGAGAGGATGTGGTTGCTTGATTGTAGAGTGCTGTGCTTAGTTTACATCCTCTTGTTGCAAGTGTTCTCGTAGTGACAGCGATCTTTATATGAAACTGTTTCTGTCTCCCTCGAGTTTCAATTATACGTCCGGATCTTAGCTCGAAGATCATGCCTCCCTCGGTCGGGTCCTATTTACGGTGATTCTATGATTTGGATAGATTGGACCGGTGCATTATTTGGATTGGGATTGGGTTGGGTAGGGAGTTGCGGTCTCAAATTGGGCGGGGATTTTGTTGTAATGCTTGGCGAGTGGGTTGAGGGAGCGGAATAGTTCTCAGTTGGTACAGTGCATCGGTCTTTGCTAGCTTGTCGCCGGGGGTGAACTTTATGAAGTAAGGGAGTCCATTGTGAAGGATATGGGCCATTTTGCCAATATGGTGGAGTATAAGGAAAATTCGGCCAACCGGATTGGCTTGTGCGATTGACCATGGGTTTGAAGAAGAAACGATTGTGGTGACCGAGTTTGAAAATGGGGGTTGAGATTGATTTTTTTCCACATACCATATTGTTGAGTATTATCTTTTGTGGAGGTTGAAAAAAAATAGGTTGAGTCCGGAAACATACCGGTTTGTCTCGTTTGGCGTCACGGCGACGATTGGTTGATCAAGTACAACGATTACGGATTTCTTCTTACGCTTCCCATATATACCGCTTTCAATCCGGGAAGTGAGGGGCAGCTCTCCGTAAGGTGATCTTTTGTACGGATGGCGCATGTTTGGATTGTATCCGGTGGACATTCCTTGTGGCTATGTTTTTTTGCATCGGGGCGAAGATCGCCAAATGCAATTACCTCCATGCCTTTCGTCTAGCACCCTACACAATATCAAAGTTGTGTAGTTAGTGTCCCCGAAATATCAGTTTTGAGAATTTTCTAATAAATTTCCCAATTTTCCGCACGATGTTACTCATACATTGATACTTTGTTATCTCTTGCAAACCGATCATATTCACGTCGGGTTTTTATTCTTATCTTGCCCCTCTCGAACTCACGATACATAAATCAATGATGTCGACAAGAAATTCTCTTGATAAATATCCCCTTTTTCCCATGATGTTTAATGTTTCAATCCATTGTTCCTTCATACCCCTTATTAATGCGATTTTTTAACACATTATCGGGTAAAGGTAGCGATGCATAAGGAGATCTTTGTAGATTATCGCGAAAATGTTCCACATACTCCTCAATGTTTCATTCGATGCATTTGTCATTTGGAATATTTCGTCTTTTAATTCTACTAGACCTACAATAATCCTGATATTTTTTTTAAAGAAGGATTCTTTCATTTTGATCCCAATTGTTGATAACCCCGCCACCTAATCCCATAAACCATCTTAAAGTAGCCCCTTTTTAATGTAGAGGGAAATAATTTCAATTTACGGGGATCGGTGGTGTAATCATACCCCCTACACACACATCGAATTCGAATAAAAATGCACTCCGGATCTTCGATGTGAGGCACGTGAAAATTTGGGATATGTCGAAGAGGGATAGATTTCATGTGATTGCATTTGCTGGGAATCCACTATAGGATATTGTAATGTAGAGGTTTGAGACATTTAGGGTGGGTGCAGACCCGTGGATCGAAGATATATGCCAATAACCTTCAGGATATCTAGGGGAGAGTATTCCTAGGTTGAGAGGAAATGGTTTTGACGAGGGGATAGTTTTAATAGCACTTCCCTTATACGGAATAATGAGAATACCGGATGTATGAGGAGATTGGATTCCTTCAACAATGATTTTCGCGATGACTCCCCTTGTACGGGGCTGTCTAATGGGCGACTTGTTCCAATAGGAGATTTTGGTTCCTTGGTTTTCCCACTGTTTCTCCTTCTCCTTCACAAAAGTTCTTTGGAATTCCCTTCTAGCAATAGTTTTAGAGTAAATTTTTTGATTTCTTGAAAGTCACTGCTCTTCGATTTGACTATGCACCTCGACTAAGAGCTACGAGATGGTGATCACGTGGCACTGAAGGAACTAGTAGTGTTTAGAAATGTTTTTTCTGGGACCTCTTGATGGTGAGATTTCGTTTTCTTATAGATTTCGTACTGCTAGAAGGTCGTTCGACCAAGGGTCATCGGCCCCTTAGCTTTTTCAAGCTTGGATGAGGGGTTTGATATTCTTTTACGGTCTTTTACAGCAGTCATGCACTCAAATGAACTACCAAATTCTATTCAAACAAAGCAAAAACAAATACGTTAGGAAAGCGGACGGTGGAGCGGGGGTTTTTCACATGCTCAGCACGTAGGTTCTTACCTTCCGTTTTTAAGAACCAACTCTTCCCTAGTAGGTTTCAGATACACTACTGCAGAAAAATACAAATGGCTACACTCTTTCCCCGACAATCGGCGCCAAAATGTAGAGCTATAAAAAAGGGTCTCTTTCACCTCTAATTACCTCACATTAATATGTCAATCAGGGAGCGTTTTGTTATTCCAAGAGTGTCTCGGTACTGAGGCTATCACTTGTCGGGAGTAATGCTAGTAGTACATTGTTTAAAAATACAAGAAGAGTAAACGGATGCTTGTTTATAACTAAGATTTACTTCAAAAGAATAAATCAACATTCGGAAAACTAGGCGACTTATCGATCAAGGGTTGACGGCGATGACCCCATCCCTTTTCAGAAGCGATGGAAAGGAAATGAGAGCATAGACCACGGTGCAGGGAGCTGAGACGAGTGAATGCCAAAGCTCACTACTGACCTTAGATCGTCTCTCACACCAAAACAACAAATGCGAGTAAATGGAACTACGGATAGCAAAATGGAACGACAAATAGAGAATTGAGCAACCAAAATGCGGAATGGAACGAGTGAATTCTAAAATGGAACAGCAATCGAACAACTAAGTCTCGTGAGTCTTGATCTATTAACCCAAATGCACTCTTCGCAATCAAATAACAATCTTTCACTCTTAAGGCAAATCAAGCAAAACACACTAATGGAACATCATTAACTATTGATAAATTATGGAATAGCACTAGTAAATCATATACGCACACAGCTTTCTTTGAATAATAATACGATCAATCTTAATCAACGAGGATACGATTTGTGCTTCCAAATAGAACGAGCATTATTTACAGAATCCAACAATTATGAAGAACACTATTTCAAATGAATCTATGACCCACGAATGTTCGGTATAAAAGCTACCGTAACGAATAGTAAGAATATTCGGTTAAGACTAATAACATGCAATTAACTGCGAAAGGATCAATAACATAATGCGAGTCAATACACAATTCTATACGCAAAAACCTTAATGATTTAATCTTAACGAGAGCATGTAATAGCAACTTATAAAGCATATCGAGATTACCAAATAACAACGATAAACAAACCACGCGGAAATCAAATCGTAGTGATACGAAAATGCAAGTGTCCTCTGGAGTAGGGCCCTTTAGCCTCCAAGGTTACACCGCCTTAAGTTAATCCGGACGCGAGAAAGGAGATAATCACCAAGTTTTTATTAATGCATAAGACAAAAGTACAATGAACCGAGTTCTCAACGAGACTCAATGATCGAGATTGATTTCTAACAGAAAATTACATAAAGAAATTCCCCTCATTATTTTCCCCAGCTAGATGTTTTGTCCCTTTATATAAAGGTGAGCGGGCGTAGATATCCAAGTAACAAGATAAATAAAACGGCGATCCCTCGGGATCAAAGATCCTGAGGATTCGCCAAAATATTAATCCTTCGTCTTTTCTTTTCTTTTGCGGCAACGGTGTCTTCTCCTCCTTTTAGGGCCGATTTTGCTTTGATCTGTAGCCTTGTTTGCATTCGGTTCCCCTTCAAGGGACAACGAGTTATCTAAGTCTTTGTCCTTTCCTTTGGGAACGGTAACTCCTCGTTTTCACCTTTTCCCATACGGAAAAAATAACAATTATCGGTGGTTAAGTCTTGCATATCAATTCTCACATGTTTTTGTTATAATTCTTTATTATTTTCCAAATTCATGATGCAAAAAGGTTTACAAATTCTCTAAAAAACCCTTTGAAAATGATCATCAAAAGCATACCTTTTTTAGTACTCCACACACTTCTTGAAGATGAAACAATTGTGAAAAAAAATATGTTGGGCGGGTAGCAAAAAGAGATACAACGATGGGGTTTTATGGTTTGAAAGAAGAACATCAATGCCAATCACATTCTTGGGCGGTTGGTGAGGGGAGATGCGAGGCTATGAGATTATAACAAATTCTTTTAAAAACAATGTTATTAGGCATTATGCACGTGTTATTATTGCAAACCCTTTACATGAAAAAACTTTCTCGTTTGGTTGTGGTTGTTCATCCAACATGCAATAAATTCAACACAAATTTTTGTTTATCAACAATGGAAAAAGGTAGAATTTATGTGGAAGAAACACGTGAAAACAATTTGGGACCTATTGTTGGTCATTCCTCGGATGGGGATAGCGAAAGAAGACAACTTATGTTGAAGGGATTATTCATCGACATCAGGGTCTTCTATATCAAATTCCTTGGGAAGGTGGAGGTTAGCTGGGTTTGTACTAATGGTTGCAATATATGAGTTGCATGACCAAGATTACATCACCAAACAGCAAAAAGATAGTGAATCCTTTGTTTAGTGGTCGACAAGAAATTGGTTTTAGGAAATGAGTGCATAATTTTTGGCCATGTCGGAATGGTTTTATCACACTTTTTAAAGTGGATGATCACAAGCTAGGTGTGAAGATATAAAGAGGATGGATCGACAAAATTTGGGTTCCGCACAACGCATTGCTTCAAGGCATGTTCAAAGGGTGTTTGAAAAGAGTTGAGAAGTACACCAAGTGGAAAGGTTGAGAGGACACTAGCTACGGATACTTACTAATGATTGTTTCTAACTATGATGACATATTCATGTCTCATGAGTTTGAACCTACGGGAAAGAGTGCGAAATATGCTTCATGAGTTCATCGTTTCTTTGCATTATAGTTATGTTGAGTACTAAAAAACAATCTCATACTAATGTCAACATAAATTTCAACATCGAGAGAGGCATATCAAGATGTGAGAATTTCTTGCCATTTTGCGGTTTTGTTGATGAGATTGTTTCAAGATCAATACTCTAACTTGCCATGTGTTTTGCACTTGGTACGGTCGGATGTATGTGAGAATTTCTTTAGCAAAGTTGGTGGGATGGTTGGAGTGGAGAGGCCTATGATTTCCTTTGACTTGCTTCACGTTTTTGGAACCCTTAATAGAGTTGTTGAAGAAGAATCAAATTCCCAAGAGGCTTCATTTTAATAAATCCCATAAGAAGCAATAAAAACATTTGGAATAAATTGCACGAGAAACAATTCAAAACATTGATATGTTAGTCGTAATATGATTCAATATCCACGAGACGCTAAAATTGTAGAAGCCCTTAGAATGGATTGAAGGATGCACAATACATTTTTATCAACTCTTGGAATGAAACCGAGAAAATTACCTCAATTTTTCTTAGTGGGTTAAACCATGGACGAGAGGATAACGATTATCCAACATTCCAAATTGTGGAAGAAGTAGTTGATGATTCTCCATGCGAGATGTTTCAACTCTATATTTCAATCTTCATCTTCATTGGTACGGAATGAAAGTGAATTGCAAATAATGGAAAGTGAGTGGAGACATGAGTTGGATGAAATTTTAGAATTCCAATGATGAAAATGTAAGCAAAACTATAAAACCAATGGTGAATCTTGATGGTAAGGATATGTTCAAAGCATGTTTGGTTAGTCGGTTGAATTGAAATCCAACATTATCCAAATATAGGTTGACAAAAGTGAAAGTGGGGTCTACTTTTAGGGCGAGATGGGAATACTCTACAAAAGGGTGTTTCAATTGGCTTTGGAATTGGATCAGATTGTGGGGTGTTGTTTGAAAAAACAACTCAATTCCCCCAGCTGAGCGTCTTTGCTGAAAAGGTGTTCCTCTGAAGTACAAACAAGGTGTTTCTTGTGGAATGTGGTACATTGTAAGGGTTCAAATAATAAGGAAGAAAGATGGTAATAGGGTGTTTGATTACCATAATGACATGCGACCTTTTGGATAGATTAGAAGAGCATGAGCTTCAATTATGTTGGTATAGTAGAATAAAGGGAAAGCAGTGCATGTATAAGTATGATTTGTGTGAGTCATGCTTTTGTCCAACTTGAATATGTTATAGCAATTGCAAGCTTATCATACAATGCTAAGAATGATACATACAAATTAGAAGAAAGTGATTACAAAGTTTTTTCATATTTTGTGAAAAAAATTGAACAAGGTTAATTTTTCCAAACATTCTACTTTCACTTTTCTTATGCAATTCCATATGTTGGATTATTTATAAATAGTTTTTGGTTATATTTTTGTTGATTTGTTTGTATGAATATGATGTTAATTTTGTACTTTTTGGCTTTAGGTCTAGTGAATACTTCAAATGGTGAATGTTCGAGATAACTCAACATTTTTTTTATACCTACTTTTTGGGTGTAATTTTCTTTCACTAGCCATTCATCTTTTTTGTAGTCGTGTTTTAATTCAAACATTAATTTGGTATTTCTTCCATAAAAAACAATATAATTACATACCTATAAAACTATATGTACCCCTTACCTCAAAACATATATACAATTTTAATATAAGGCATCCCTTACCTCAACACTTATGTTGGATGCCTTCTATTGTGGTTCTATCACGAAAGTTGGTCCATTTAATCACGAAAAGCAAGAAGAATTGGTTCATTTTTTTTTATGAATATGTTTTGAAGAAAAGTATGTGGTTCTTCTCACTAATGTTAATGTTTTCCTTGAATTTTTTTAAATTAATGGTTCGCTCGCTAGAAAGGATATCAAGGATCTAATGGCACGAGATTCAATCGGGATGGATTTTTGTTTACTCAAGTCAAAAAAATTTACACCCGAGCAATGGCTAACTTACATGAAGTGCATTTTATTTTGAATGTTTTTGTGGTAGTTGGATTTCCTATTTTTCAAATTGGACATATAAATGAGAGTTTGTAGCTCAAATGTGCCATCAGAAGTCTTTTTGCAAGTATTTATATTTTTGGCTACCTTGATATCATTTTTATTTTATTTTTTTTGCAAAAAGACATTTATTGTTTTTGGAAAAATAGGCCCTTGTAATTTGGCCTATAAAAAAGAAATTTTTTTGTAATAGTGGGGGTTGGATATTGGATATATGAAAGGAGAGCTATTTTACTTGGAGATTTGTTTTTGATAATACGGAGCATGTCTAGAGTAGAATTTTTTGGGATTCATGTGGTATGGCTTTGTAGCATTGTATCTCCTTCGTGTTTCATTTTCATCGAATGCCTTCTCAATTCCATTTCATATCTTATGCTTTCATTGATTGTTCTAAAAGAGTTATAAACATAATTCATAAATCAATTTATGCCTCTGTATTGTAAGGAAATTATGTTGTGTTACTTTCTTCCTATAAGAATGAACTCATTATCTGAATGCTCATTCTAATTCCATTTCTCATCCCTACTACTGCAATGACAAAGCCACGAAAGCTATCAAAGTCTACCTATCTTGCCCCACTATCACTATTGTAATTCGTTTAGCTCAGGTTCTAGTTTCCTTCTTCTAAGTTTGAGATTCATCACGGTGTTTATGTTTCGGTATGTGTTTCTTTAAAGATAACAACTCATGAGGTGTTGTATACTTTTTCTTGTTGATACATCCACAAGCCTAGTAATTCTTAGTGATCGAGGATGTATTACAAGAAGGTATGTTTGTTAAATCTTTCAGATTAATTTTATATTTGATTAGAAGCTGTCTATACGTAAAGCATGTTTGTGTAATATAATTTGGTGACCTTGAGATATTGGAACTTTGAGACCTTTGGTTTGATTAGGGATGCGAGATCCGGGGAAGAGGCCCCAATAGAAATATATTTGTAGGAAAAAGGAAGACCCATTGGGTGCTTGTAATATTCGACGTTTTGTCACTTATTGTGGGTCAGTTGCTGCTTCACTTTTACGAGTATTAATTTGATGATGGTGGTATTACTTAACAGTATTACTTTATATAGATATGTAAAGTTCCACATCTAGTGCGAGGTAGATTAGCAATTTTAGCTTCAGTTGTTGCACATGTCTATGATATGCAGTTTTTAAAATGTGCCATTTAGTGAATTTTTTATTTGATCCATGTTTTTCTCTATATTGCTTATTTTTAATCGTTAATTTCAAATAGATGTAGGCACATTTTACAAGGTGATAAACAAGAACAAATAGAGCTGCTATGTCGTGTTGCTTACTAAGGATGGTGACATCTATAACAAGCTTGCATGTTCTTTAGCTCCATAAAAATATTTGGACTCGAGGATGTCAAAAAAGCCACTGCTTCTTCTTTTTGGTGCCCCTAACTAGAAAAAATGCTAAAGGATGGAATGAAGGTATAATTCTTTTACTAAAGAGCATTACGGAAGAAACTTTATTATCCCATTGGTGATTGCTTGAGAAAAAATGTCTTGTTATTCTCCCTTATACGGTCTCTGGAGTTTGTATACAAAGGAAAATTTCTATTTATTGCTCACATTTTTGTTTTACTTACAAATAAGAGGTGATTTGCATGCTGTTTGAATTGATTAAGGGAGGAGATCTCCATCTGCAGAGTCCCTCGTAGTTAAGGCGGAGTCCTATGGCTACACTAGAGCTAGTTTCCTTGTTGAACACTCAAAATTAGCCACTTTGGATTCCCAACATCCCTAAAATAATGTCCGGAGATCCTTAAAAATAAGTGAAGTTTGGGGATTTTCGTCTGTGGAGTCCATCATTGTGTTGATGGGTGGAGGAGAATTACCTTTGGAATCCATTTTTTATGGGAAAAGGTAACATGTCATCCTCTAGTAGATGAAGGTCACTGCAATAATAGTTGAATGCTTACTAATTGGTATCTCGATCTGTATAGGTACGAGAGGCTGGCACTGACTTTCCTCATTATCCTTTTTTTGTTTGTTGTAGGACATTTGCCTATGCAACCTATCACACAGTCCTGCTCATCTTCATCTAACAATTTAGATGACTTCTCTCATTTCATGGTTATGTCGTCATCAACCATTTGTACCCCGTGTCAATGATTTTTTATATAAAGAAATGGTGTACATATCAAGTGTTTTCTCAATTTTCTTCGACCATAATCAAGGATTGTACTAGATGTAAAGATTGTATTATTAAGACACTTTAAATATTTTAACATGTTGCACCTTTGTGTATTTTTTGAAAAACACTCCAATTTGTGAGTGCAAATTTAAGCACATGTACTGACTAGGCAACGGTATGGAAAATCTCTATAAACTTAGTGCTTTTCTGACATAATTTTCCCACTGCCTATCTACGAAGAAAATAAGAAAAAGAAGAAATGACTTATATTACATTTTTTTTCTAGTAGAAAAATATGAAAGAAAGAAAACAAATTAGTTTTTTTCTTTACTGTACTCCCATTTCAAATACAAATAAATTAGTTCCCAATTTATACATCTCCATGTTGCTTGTTATGGTTGAATGGAGTCAACTAGGTTAGGCATGATCCTCCAAAGTTGGAAGAAGTTCTTCCGTATTGTTAACATAGAAACTAAAATCTGGTCATCAAGGTGAAAGTATAACTCGTGCAATCAATGGGATGATGGTCTAGATGCATTGTTGATCAATTAAATCCCCATATTGTTATATGTTTTCATGCTCCAACTTACCACTGGACCTCATATGAAGGATGGAGTAGCGAGTCGATATGGACCGGTCATCTTTATGTAGATTCATAGATCAAATTTCAAGGAGAACACACTCGAAAGCTTCTACATTTTTCTAATTGCTTCTTCAATTCCGAGCAACGGCTCCGGATATTATAACGAGTTTTGAAATGCATGAAAAAACTAACAAAGAGCATAATGATTAGTAGCACCTATGCTTGTTGGATTGATTCTACGGTTCATGGTTGGATCTCCTTGTCAAATTTGTTCACAAAATCTTATCCCTTCAACTTTCCTCTAGATGAGTAGGAAAAATTAAATATTATTTAGAATGGTATAGATTGTCTCCAAGATCGGAGTTGGGCGACTTAAGATCATGTCGACCCTAGAGAGGCATTTGTGGCGCCGACGAAGGCTATATATTAGAGGACTTCAACCTCTCTCTATGATAGAATGGAACAACACATCTCATATATAGATTTGCGGTCAAGAAAAGAAGTGTGGGGGGTCTTAGAAAGATTTTCTTGATATCATATGATTGACGGTGAATGAAGACTACATAGATCTTAATGATATATGATAGTGTCTCTTATGGTTAAACGGATGTGAGTTCACTACGGTAGACGAGGTTGGAGCGAGATGTGATGAGTGGTAGTAACAAAAGCGATGGTTGTGAGACATTGATTTTAGTAGCGGTGGTAGCTATAAACAATGGGAGCGGTAGTATTAGTAGTTTCGAGCTAGAGTGGAAAAAGTTAGTGAGGATGGGTGGTAGTGAGAGTGAACAACAATGGGCATCAATGAGAAATAGTGGCAGGAAGTGGATGTAATACACAATTTGACTCCAATACAATCTACGCTTTTGGCTAAACATTTGAAATAATCTACTATAAATATTATCTATCTTACAAATGGGAAAGTTTTCTTAGAGATATTTGAAGAAAGTATAGCTAAAAATGTCGAAATTACACATTTACGGAAAGAATATTATTGATAAGGAATTAAAATAGACATTTCTACTAGTAAATCGATTATAAATTGGAAAAAATTCACTACGCCTATTTACCATGGTGAGTTCTCCATAGAAGGATGACTTTTTGTCTTTTGTAATTGAGAATTTATTCTCCCAAAACTAGAGACGAGAGATATAGGGTCAATTTCAAGAAAATGCTGTAAATATATTTGAAGAAGGACTCAATAGAAATAACAAGTAGGATGGAATTGAATGACCTACCACCAACAAAAATAAAGGGCAGACACCTTTGTGCCTTTTCATTTGTAGGTTCGTTTTGGCATAGTTTAAATTTTAATAGTATTTTTTCTATGACAAACATAGTTTTATTTCCAAATTCCAAATGATGGACGGAAGTCCTTTAAACGGTGATAAATGGCATGCTAACAAGCATGGAGTTACATTTAAGCCCTAAAATTTGTGTTAAAAATCAAAATCGAGAGCACTTCAAATAGGCTGATATGAGAGGTGGCATGCGGTTTCTACAAAGGCTTAAGGTCTTTCTCTTTGTGTGTTATAAAAAAATAAAGAGAATTACTCGCGCGTCAATTTGCGGTCATGAATACTTCAATTCCACAGTATGGGAATAAATGCTTTCCTTTAGTCACTACGGAATGTATGCGGTTGTAAGTTGTGTTTTGACATGAATTCGAGACAAGTAACATTTAATCTAAAAACCCCAAATGGACTTAAACGTTAAAGATATAGAGTTTGTAGTATGATTTAAAGCTTGGAATATCTAGGTTCTTTTGTCCTATGTCATGACATGGTATCCGAGACTCTATTTGTCCAAGTCAAATCACACTTTAAAAAAGGGACAAATGGAGTGGATGGTAGATTTGATTAAAATGATTTGAATTTTCGGAACATATAATCGAAGACAGAGATCTTAAAATACTATGTAGCATTGTTCGAATTCATGGATCCAAAATTTAGAAGATTGATGTGTGAATTTTCAGATTATATATTCATTCTTGTTCGAAGACAGAGATCTTAAAATAATATGTAGCATTTTTCAAAATTCACAACATTGTAGTCATATTTTTCCTAAGGATATAATTATGTTTAAGTAATGGTTTTGCAACCTTTAGTTTAGCAT
Source organism: Pinus albicaulis (assembly GCA_034641835.2). Taxonomy (NCBI): domain Eukaryota; kingdom Viridiplantae; phylum Streptophyta; class Pinopsida; order Pinales; family Pinaceae; genus Pinus; species Pinus albicaulis. Next base: position 1,115,794,269 of record CM076583.1, on the reverse strand, counting down.
CAACTCGTAGTAATGCGAAAAAAAAGCTTCAGACTCATAAGCCTACTAGGGGATTTATATATCTGTGGAGTTGATTGGAATTAATACTTTAGATTTCATACACATGATTCAACCCCTTTCGTATTCTTGATATCATGGGTGTCTTCTCTATCATGACTAGAATATTGAATCTTTAAAAGAGTTTTGATTTATGATTATAGTGAGACCTTTATTTAATACATATTTGAAGCTTGACCAAGGTGGCACCTGCTCAAGGAAAATATGAAGCTAATCAATTAGACTTGAGGAATCATCACACTAAAAGAGTATTTTTTCATTAACACATGGAAAATAGAGAATAGTAGGTAAGTTTCCTGAATTACATTTTGACTCAATATTTGATACTAGTTGACCGGAAGGAAATTTAAGTTTGTACGAAAAGCAGGTGATGCCAAAAGATAGAATGCTTGAAGAGAAGCAACAATGGAGTTATTTAACATGACTTGGGTTCATAAATGTGTTCTTAAAAGAGACTAATATACTCTAAACACACTAAAGGTCACCCGAGCGAGAATTGCAAGATTGTTCCTTTGAGACATGGTTGTCTTGAAATTTTTTATATGGAAGATTTGCTTGATATCATATGATTGACGGTGAATGATGACAACATAGATCTTAATGATATAATAGTTTCTCTTATGGTTAAACGACGACGAGTTCACTACGGTAGAGCGAGTTGGAAGCGAGATGTGATAGTGGTAGTAACAAAATCGAGTGGTTGTAGACATTGATTTTAGTAGCAATGGTAGCTATAAACAATGGGAGCGATGGTAGTGCGGTTTTCAACTAGAGTGGAAAAAGTTAGTGGGATAGGTGGTAGTGAGAGTGAACAACAATGGGCATCAATGAGAAATAGTGGCGGCGGTGGCGAGAAGTGGATGTAATGTACAATTTGACCCCAATACAATCCCGCTTTTTGGCTAAACATTTCAACCAATCTACTAGAAAATATTATCTATCTTACAAATGGGAAAGTTTTCTTAGAGATATTTGAAGAATTATAGTGAAAATATCGAAATTACTCGTTTACGGAAATAATATTATTGATAAGGGAATTAAAATAGACATTTCTACTAGTAAATCGATTATAAATTGCACAAATGCACTACCTTTTCTATTTACCATGGTGAGTTCTCCATAGAAGGATGACTTTTGTCTTTTGCAATTGAGAATTTATTCCCAAAAACTAGAGATAGAGATAGGTCAATTTCAAGAAAATCGGGAAAGAGATTCGAAGAAGGGCTCTATATAAATGATAGGTAGGATGGAATTGAATGACTGCACCACCAATAGAAATAAGGGTGGCACCTCTATGCCTTTTCATTTGAATGTTGTTTGGCATATTTTAAATTTTAATAGTATTTTTCTATGACAAACATAGTTTTATTTCCAATTCCAAATGATGAACATAAGTCCTTTGATGATGATAAATGGCATGCTAACGAGCATGGAGTTACATTAAAGCTAAGCTTTGCTGACCCAAAATCAAAATCAAGAGCACTTCAAATAATTGATCGATAGAGTGGCATGCGGTTTCACGAAAGGCTTAAGGTCTTTCTATTTGTTTGTTATAAAAAATAAAATAGAATTTCTCTGTGGCTTCAATTTGGAGTCATGAATACTTCGGTTTCATAGGGTACGGAATGAAATTCTTTCCATTAGTCACTACGAAATGTATGCGGTTGTAAGTTGTGTTTTGACATGACTTCGAATGCAAGTAAATTGAATACGAAAACCCCAAATGGACTTAAACGTTAAAGATACAAAGTTTGTAGTATGATACGAGTTTGGAATATCTGCGTTCTTTTTGTCCTATGTCATGACATGGTATACTGAGCTCAATTTGTCCAAGTCGGATCACACTTTAAAAAAAGGGACAAGTGGAGTGTATGGCGGTGATTAGATGATTTGAATTTTTAGAACATATAATCGAATACAAAGATATTAAAAGACTATGTAGCATTGTTACGGGAATTCATGGATCCAAAATTTAGAAGATTGATGTGCGAATTTTCGAAGTACATATTCATTCTTGTTCGAAGATAGAGATCTTAAAAGACTATGTAGCATTGTTTAGAATTCACAACATTGTAGTCATAGTTTTCCCTAAAGATATAATTATGTTTAAGTAATGGTTTTGCAACCTTGGTTTAACATCAACTTTGTAGTAATCCGACAAAAGCTGGACTCACTTAAGCCTACTAGGGATTTATATATATGTGGATTTGATTGGAATTAATACTTTAGATTGCATGCACACGATTCAACCCCTTTCATGTTCTTGATATCATGGGTGTTTTTCTCTATCATGACTAGAAGATTGAATCTTTAAAGGAGTTTCGATTTATGATTATAGGAGACCTTTATTTAATACATATTTGCGAAGCTTGATTAGGTGGCATCTTCTCAAGGAAAAATATGAAACTAATCAATTATACTTGAGGAATCATCTACTATGAAAGAGTAGTTTTCGTTGACACATGGAAAATAGAGAATAGATAGGTAAGTTTCCTCGGATGCATTTGACCAATATTTGATACTAGCTAACTTTGAGAATTTAATTTTGTTTGAACGGTGATGCCAAAAGATAGAATGCTTGAAGAGAAGCAACAATGGAGTTATTTAACATGACTTGGGCTCATAAATGTGTTCATAACGAGACTAATATACTCTAAACACACTCTAAAGGTACGAGACGAGTGCAAGATTGTTCCTTTGAGCATGGTTGTATTGAGAATTTTTTATATGGAAGATTTGTTTGATATCATATGATTGACGAGTGAATGACAACAACATAGATCTTAATGATATATTATAGTGTCGGTTAAACGGTGATAGTTCACTACGGTAGGTAGGTTGGAGGCGGATGTGATAGTGGTAGTAACAAAAATCGGTGCTGTAGACATTGATTTTTAGTAGCGATGGTAGCTATAAATATGACACACTTCTACAACATTTAACTTGATGCATTCTATTAGAGCAAGAAAAATTGTTCTTTTAATTCGGAGCAACGAATTTGACTCTTAGATTAATTGTAAATCCATTACATATAATATCTTATTTAAGGAAACAAGTAGGTTTGTCAACCTATACACATGTCAAATCTTGAAATGGAAAGATCGACTAATACGGACACTTGGATTCAAAATATTGAAAAATCATCCAAGGAATCTATGACCCGAGGCAATACAAATGGAAGTAAACTCAATTCAAGAGAATCTATTTCATGCAATTGAAGAAACGAGGGCAAGTTATTGGCCAAATGAAAGCTATTGCGGTAGCAACCATTAGTTGAGTTTATTACTGATTAAAAGAAAGTAGAAATAAACCCTAGTGAGGCGGATCGCATCGTGAAAGGGAAAAAAGTGATGATGATGTTTAAATTCTCACATATATATGCGATGCATGATGATGTAGGGAGGGGGTAATCCATGTTGAAATATGTAACTCAGGTTCGATCTTCATAATGACATATGTAATCATGATTTTATGTATTTGATGTAAATATAAACATAAATTTATTATTATTAAATTCTTGAGGCATGGGTTTCATGCTCAAGGGAAATTTATTTTAGGTCGGCATTTTTGTTGAGTGCTTCCGGGACTTGTCATTTGGTCTACAAGTCAGTTGAGTCATTTTCATGTATGGAAGACTCTTTTGGGCATGTTACATATTGTAAAGAAAATTTATTTGAGTCAAATCTAGAGTCAAAGACCCTCCAAGGCCTCATCATAGTGCAAAGAACAAGTCGGCCTCTACGGAGACGATAATTCGGCCCTAAAGCTAGCAATTCGACCTAGCAGAAAGACCTATATATAAGAAATACTTCGATCTCACTTGAAGACTTTACTCCACATTAATGACCAAGCCTTAAAGTATACAATTGTCTAGGATTTTTGATGTATTGGGTTGTCTAGCTAGATGCAAATAAGTCTTGAGTATATCTACTGTATCATAGATAGCTTGTTTTGAAGCTCATTAACAAATTTAATTTTAGTTGGTTCTTTGCAAGATTTTATTCTTGAGCGGTATGGTTGAGACATGTTGATTGATCATTTAATATCGTCACGATGTCTAGAGAACCTTGATTTGAAAATGATATTTATATTATTCTTGTGGATAGATAATAATGAAAGTTGTCAAGGGAAGTAATCTATAGTGCATGACCATGTGTCATTGAGTGACCATGTTTCACATTTGTATACTAATGTTTAATGACAACATGACGGATCTTGCTTTTGTCAAAATAACCTGTGGCATTTGTATAGCGACAATCTTCTCTGTGACATGGTGACAATGATCCCCTTTTTGTGAACACTATTGAAGATTCATCTTGCGAGTTGTTGAGTATAGTTGTTACTGATAGTATGACTAAAGATTCATCTTGAGGTTTTTTGAGTATAGTAGTTACGGTAATTATGACTACATCTCCAGGTGCTTCCAAATGGGCCTTGAAATTTCGGGTATCATTTTGAAAACACATTCTTGTCTTAAGTTAGTGAATATTGGGCTTATTAATTCTTCTCCAATCCAACCAAGATAGTGTTTTTGACTCCTACTCAAATGTGAAATCCCATATTTGAAAGATGCTACTGAAAAAACTTGGGAGGTAGACCTACCTATCATGTTGATGTTGGGAAGGTTCATAAAACATAGCCACATAATACCATCCGTTTGAACTTGGGGAGAAATTGTCTACAATGCTTACAATTTTTTTTATAATCCGCGAGAAAAACGAAAAATATAGTGGTAAGAGCTCTTTAAAACTAACATTACTAAGGTTAAAAAAACCATTAATGCCATCCACATGGGTCGTTTTAGAAATGATGTTTTAAAATAAAATATACCACGGGGGGCTCTCATTAAAAAACTTAAATTAAAAACAACGAGAGAACAATGCTCATTAAAGCAAAGGGAGGTCTCATAAACTCATCCCTCACCCTTGCCTTTCTTCTCTACATAACTCTTCGAAAAGCTGTAACTTTTTGTTCCACCTTAATAAGACACTAGTTTGAGTACATGAGGTTGTGAGATGGATTTTTCGAACAAGAAGCTTTCAAAGTGAAGAGGGTCTGAGACTTGTGATTGAACACCTTATTTGGTGCAAACATATTCATAAAGATTGATCAATTGAAATTTTTCTTCATCATATAGATCAATTTATATATCATTTTATATGACATGCACATAATCAATCTTCCTAAAACATGGTTGATCTTTGTATGCCTTAGACCACTAAATGCCACAAATCATAGTGGGATGTGCTTGAGTGTGGATTGAGTAATCACATTGTGCGGAATACTAATATGCATCTCTTATGTATATCACAAGAAGAAAGGTGAATTTTAGAATGTATGTGGGGTCATAAGAGAGGCATCATGTCATTATGTTAAGGATATAAATATAAAGGGGTGTAAAAAATGTTAATGAAAAAATAGATACCTACAATATCTAGTGGAAGTAGGGGTTTTTTAAATTGGGAAAATGCAATGGGTTAGTTTTGGTAGGGGGTTAAATAAAAGTGATTTTTTAGAGGTATTTTCCAATATGTAGCCAAATTAAGGGTATTGTTTAGTATGCCACGAATGCACTACTATACTATAGGTTAATTGAGTGACGCCCCTATGGACAATCCTATCGAGTTTATGGAAATTGAATCCAAAGGCATCATTGGTGCAATTCATTAATGCCAAAAAAATTGATATTATAGAAACAACAAGCCCATGATCAACAGAGAATAGAATTAGATGAGCTAATTTGTGATCTTAATTTAAGAGGCCGAGTATTCTGCCACATTCTAAATATAATAACCTCAGTGAAATATCATAATGGGAGAGCATGAATTTGTCGATTTTTGATCTAATAAAAGTATTTTCATTCTCTTATTTGATAGAGACATCGAAAAGGGAATCCAAGGGTGACAAGAGGCGGGGGGTATTTCCTAGGGGGGTGAGGTTGGTTATATTTGACCTGGATGGAAACACAGAATCATTATTTAATTGGGTGTTTAGAGCTCGACCAAAAACCAAGATTATGCATTTCTACAAGTTTTACTTCTAGTAGTTTATTCCAAAAATAGAATCATTAGTCATAATCAATTATTTTGAGATTTACTATAAAAAACCGTGAGTTTCATAAGGAAACTCTAAAAAGGTAATAGATTGGCCTTAAATGTCTCTTGAAACAATATATTTGTTCAATTTATGACCAAGATTTTGTATTTTCCATGTGCTAATGGAACATAAAGAGCTCACATATTATTTCATAAATGAGGTTACTAATCGAAAAATGGTATGGATAACTTGTATGTATTTCAGAACCTACCACTCGGTTTTAATTAAAATGATCTAGCTTGTTCTTGACAATTTTGCGGAATTATTTACTTGAAAGTGGTGTATGAATTGTTTACTGTTTATGTGTCTTAACTTCATTTTTTTTGTTGTAATTTAAAATATATGACAGCAACATAAGGCAACAAATAGTCATTCAACACTACAACAATTTTAATCTAGGAGTTCACTGACTCAATCTCGTGGGCTACGTCTCCTTTGAGCTTTGTCATCATGACTCAACTCTTTGGGATTATGGTAAGTTTTTTTTACGAAAGTATATACTTAATTCCAATGAATACAAAAATGATCAAAAGGACTGAAAATACCATAAATATCCCTCAATTGGTTGTCCAAACTGCTGAAAAAACGACTTTTAGGCTCTTGTTGACATGACTCCTTCTATCGGTGCACTAAAGCTACTACGAGATTCTAAATATGGCACAAAATCCCTCATAATTATTTTTTATGTCATCTGAAACCACTCCTTTTGTATCCAATATACATCAGAAAAACAAATAACAAGCTGATAAATTGCTCAAATTGATCATTTGCATTCCCAAATAAGCTCTCCTCACGGTTTTTCCCAGAGCTGCCCAGAACTTAAAATCATCTTTTCAAGCTCTAGAGAGTTCTAAAAATGTTCTGAAACCACTTCCATTGGTTCCAAAATGGCTGAAATAGTCAATATAGAGTTTTTTTTTCATCAAAAATAGCCTCTAGGCGCTCCAGGTTTCGCCTCAATCACCTATCGGCACCCCACGGCACTAGGGTCGATGAAAATTTCTCTGCTAATTTTTCAACCTATAAAACTCTTTAACACTTTCTAAAACCTCTGAGCCATTTTTTCACTACATATGGTCTCAAAAAACTCTTTTCTAGGGCCTGCCTACTGCTCACGGCAAAGCGGCATATAATGACCCCTAGAACTTTCTTTGAAGCTTTTCGGCCTTCAAACGTTATCTACGAGCTCTAAAAACCATTTTCACGGGATTCAAAACATCTAAATTATCCAATTTAGCCTATTGGAACTCTATAAAAAGGGACACTAACTCCCTAGTTAGGGCCTCAAGCGAAATTGTCTCCCTGGTGACACTGCAGTGGCCCCTTCATCTTCTACTGAAGCAAAAAGCTGCATGAAGATGACCTCCGATTCAAACCTAACACTGATTCCAAAGTGTTCAGGGAGGTCTAAGAGATCCAAAATTGACCAAAATTTTGTCCAATTTGGTTCAATAATGAGGAATTTATGACTACAAATTTTTCCCCAATTTCCTCCACTAAATGTGGGAGCAACTGCGATTAACTCCACTAAAAGTGAAGTTTGCCTAAATTTGGGAGCACCTCCAAAATCTCCACCATATTAAACTCCACTTAACTGAAGCTTAATTAAATATTAAAGCACGAGATTAGTCTCCTTAAGCACTCTTAACATTAAACTCCCACATTGGTCATATGATGAGGTTCCATGGGAGGAGAGTTGAGCCCCCTCGTCATCCGTCAGGGACCCACTGCGACATTCAAAGTGAAATAACTTCTTCATATGGTGTCCGTTTTTTGAACCATTTACAATGTCGGAATTAGGAAGATGAGATCTATGTAGCCATCTTAGTTTCAACCCAATCCTATAACTTTGAATTTTGATCTAATCCTTGGGTCACTTGATCTAGTTACGATCACACCTCCCAAATGAGAAGATTTTGGACCCCAAAATCTCTCTTGGACTACTGAAACTAATCTGTACAACAAATGAAAGTCTTGCACCCTCTTCTCTTCGACCTCCAAACACTTGTCCTGCATGACTAATGACTTTGAACCTCAACTAGAAAGAAATTCACACTTCCCTTCCTCGATGCTTATCCTCTGTCAAAGAGTCGCCTTTCTTGTACTCACTCAAAAAAAATTCATGGCGAGAAATTTGCAGAGGAATCTAAACATCGCTGCCTTAACCAATGAGTCCAAAGTGGCTCAAACATAAGTCGTGCAACATGTGACATCAACAACAAGTCATCATAAAATGTGCTATACAATTAACACAAAATCAATATAAAAATTGTGCAACTACAATTGACACAAGTCAACAAACATGTGCGGCACAATCGGCTCAAAGTCGATAAGCAACATGATACATCTTGACAAACACATGTTCATGTATCAATGTGCAATGAACATATTTACAGTTCGCTATTTATACATACAACTTCGATGCATATGTACACCTTCAACTCTTCCTTTCAAGTACCAACAAGTACATAATACAAAAAACATGTGGGTGACTATAAGAGCTGAAATAAAAGAAATTTCTGCAATATAAGTGAGTATCATACTCATCTTTTACACCTCCCATGACAAATTTTTGCAACAACAAAGAAATTCCTTCAACTAAACCGCATTTATATACAATCTTGCATCAAACTTTTCAACGTAGAAATAGATGCATACAACCGAAAATGTGCATGTGTACAAAGGAATATTTCTTGCTGTGTTAGAAGTCCATCCACTTGTTTTCCAAGCCACCTCCATGGCGAATTTTTGCTTCATTTCAACTCTTCCTCATGTGAATCTTCCATTTCACATCAATAATGGAATCTTCAATTCCACTTGCGCCAATATTTTTGTCCTCTTGTTGCATGTGCTTTGGGACGACTAGTTGGATGCAAAGTCAAACAACGAGAGACAACATGTCCCCTATTTTTGGAAAAATGTGCAAAGCTCATGCACCTTCTTTGAAAGTTGTCTTTGCCTCATACGCTTTACCCTGTATGCTTTCTTCTTCATCTAGCATCTCGAAACATGATGGTTAAATCGACCACAATATGTACAGACAAATATTTCTTCCATCTAAGCATGCAAAATTATCATGCTTTCGTAGAAACACAATCAAATTGATCATGAGAAGATTTATACCTCTTGTGTTGCTTTGAATGTTCATCCTTTTTTGTCTTCATGAGAAGATGAGCTAGTAGAGACCCTACGACTTTCATTTGTGGACTAACATCATCGTTCTTGTCTTGAGCTTCGTTTGAACTTGCATGCTCACATAAGTTGCATGTCTACCCTCTTCTTCCCCTGCATAACAAAAGCTTAAGAAATGGAAAACATATTTGAAACAAATTTTACATATTTGCATATTAGAACTTGGAATAAAGGTTCTATTTACAGTAGCCTCACATGCCTTCAAGGATTTGGAGTCTTCGCTATTAAAGCACATAACTAATACAAAGATTCTTGGGTCGTTCCTCAACTAAAATGGGATCAACCATGCCTTGTGCATGTTTGCCTAATCCTTTGCCTTCATAGCCCATTTTAATCATTAATTTGGACCCTATAACTCTCATGTGTTTTTCAAAGAGAACTAATACATCTTTCTAAAGAGAAACTAAAGACAAGTTAGAATGGATTACCTCTTCCTCCACTGCATTTTCTTGGTCAAAGCCTCTTGGGCTTGATGGAGTCACCTCTCCATATCATGTAATCATTCGAAGAATTTCTTCCTTATCTTCATCATAGCAAACAAATGTTCACGAAGTTCGGTGCTTTATCGTTTATCCTCAAACAAAATCTGCACCATGTCCTTCAATATAATAATGTCACGCTTCATATCATCATGAAGAATCTTGTGAAGGAGGAAAATTCACTTGTAAAAAGTTGTCATTATGATGTCAATGAAAAAAAATTAACATCAAAAAAATTTTCAAAACAAATGACAAAGCTTTTTCAACCAAATGGTTGTAAATACAAACTCTTATTCAAGCAGACCAAACAACAAACAAACTCCAAAAGCTTCTTAACAAACAATTGTCAAGAGGTTTTGTGTTCCAATGGAGACCATAAGGTACTTTGGGGTAAGGAAGAAGCCTTCAGCCCTTTCTTCCTTTTTTGTTCTCTCAATACTTAGCTAATCAATAGCTATTCCCAAATCTCAAGCAAACTCAAACAACAATCGGTTGCAAACAATAAAAACAATCAATCTTTTACTTTTGTTTAAACACCTTTCAAGCTATTCAATCAAAGAAGCATTATTTCAATCAAGAAACCAAGTGCTACGATACCAACTTTGATGCTGAAGATGATCGGATACCTTGTATGTATTTCAAGAACCTACCACTTACTTTCAATTAAAATGATCTAGCTTGTTCTTGAAAATTTTTCGAAATTATTTACTTGAAAGTGGTGTATGAATTTTTTATTGTTTATGTGTCTTAACTTCATTTTTTTCTTGTTGTAATTTAACATATATGACAGCAACATAGAGGCAGCAAATAATCATTCAAACACAACAACAATTTTAATCTAAAGTTCACCCTAAATCTCGTAGGGCTACGTCTCCTTTGAGGCTTTGTCATCATGACTAGAGCTCTTTGGGATTATGGTAAGTTTTTTTTACAAGTAAAAAAACTTAATTCCAATGAATACAAAAATAATCAAAGGACTTAAAATACCATAAATATCCCTCAATTTTTTGTCCAAACTGCGAAAAAACGCTTTAGGGCTCTTGTTGACCCGACTCCTTCTGTCAGTTACTAATATACTCGAGACTTCTAAATGGCACAAACTCCCTCGAAATTTTGTTTACGTCACTAAAAACCACTCCTGATGTATCCAATATACATCAGACAACAAATATCAGTTTGATAAGTTGCTCCATAAATTTAACACTGCATTCCCCAGAAATAGCTCTCCTCCACGGTTTTGCCCGAGGCTGCCCGAACTTAAAATCGACTTTTCGAGCTCTAGAAGTTCTCAAAAAGTTCGAAACCACTTCACATTGGTTCCACAATGACTGAAATATTCAATATAGAGTTTTTTTTCATCAAAAAATAGCCTCCGCTGCTCGAGTTTCGCCTTAATCACCTATCGTGCACCCCTTGGCACTAGGGTCAGTGAAAATTTCTCTGTGAGTTTTCGACCTCTAAAAACTCTTTAACACTTGCTAAAACCTACTGTAAATAGATTCATAATTGTGTTTTCAATCAATAATGACCATTTTCATTACGGATGGTATCAAAGTCAACTCTTTATAAGCCTTTACCTGTACTTTCTTTGGCAAATAGTGTGGCAGCAATGCAGCCCTGGGAACTTCTGAAGCTTTCGAGCCTTCAAACATTCTCTACGAGATCTGAAAACCATTTCATCAGATTAAGAACATCTAGATTATCCAATTTAGCCTATTGGAACTTTGGAAAAGGACTCTAACTCCCATGTTTAGGCCTCAAACTAAAAGTATTGAAATCTTCCCTGGTGGCCACAGTAGTCCCCTTCATCTTCTCTGAAGCAAAAGCTAATTAAGATGACCTCTTTTACTGACCTATAACCTGTTCCAGAAGTGTTCGGGAGGTTGAAGAGACCCAAACTTGACCACAATTTCATCCCAATTTGGTTCAATGATGAGGAAGTTATGACCAAAACAACTTTGCCCCAATTTCCTCCACTAAATGTGGGGCACAGCTGCCCGATTAACTCCACTAAAAGTGAAGTCCGCCCTAAATTTGGGAGTGCCTCTAGAGATCTCCCACAGTATTAAACTCCACTTAAGCTGAAGCTTAATTATATATTAAACCTGATATTATGCTCCTTATGACTCTCTTAACATTAAGCTCTCACTACATGGTCATATGATGAGGTTCCATGGGGAGGAGGGTTTGGCCCCACTCCATGCTCTCCAGGACCCACTCGACATTCAAAGTGCAATAAATTCTTCATACAATGTATCATTTTCGAACCGTTTGCAGGCGCAGAATCGGGAGAAGATGAGACCTATGCAACCATCTTAGTTTCAACCCAATCCTATAATTTTTAATTTTGAGACTAATCCTTAAGTCCTTGATCAGATATGATCAGTTACCCTCATAGCTTAAGGAATCCTAGTTAAAAAAATAGAGGATGTAATGTCACTAACATCCCCTAAATTTTATGAGTCCATAAAATTTTTTGGAGACAAATAACATCACATTTAATAACTAGATGGATTGGAAAGTGAAAGGATAACATTTATGTATGTGGAAAGGACTTGCGAGGACATGGGTCCCGAGTCCATGGGATCTAAAGTTTAACTATTTTTACTAAGGTTTTTCCTTCATTGTGATTTCTTACATGGGAGGTGGGATACTAGTAGATATTTCCTAGTTGAAATGTGGATATTGATTGTTGGCTTTTGTGCAATTTTTCTAGGCTCCTTGGTTTGATTTTGTTTCTTGGCTTGTTCACCATAGTGTAGGTTTTCTATCTCTATAACTTTCGTTATCTTCACTTCTTATTTCAAGAATATAAGGGAAGCCTTGTGGCCTTGTTTCTCTAGTACTCTTTCCTTTCTACTTTGGTTTCTTTTTTTCAATGTTTGGGTTGTTTGGATGTCATTTTTCATGTTTCTTTAGGGTTTTCATACATGGATATCGTTTCAAGCTCTATACTTCGGTGATAGAATTTGAGTGTCGGGGTGAGGGAGGATAATTCACTACATCTACGATCAATATCCTTACTCGATATTCTTTGGATTTTTTATTTCCTCTTTTCACAACTTCTAGCTCAGTTTATTTGGTGATTTGTTTTTAGATTCATGTAATATTGTATTTTGCTTGGCTACAATATCATGGGGGGGCTTTAACTTGTGAGACCAATATCCTACCATGTTCATTCATAAATGGGGCTTTGAAATTGTGAAAAATAGGGTCAATTAATGATTAGAGGCTCGAGTATTTAGCTCAAAAAATGAAAGTGCTCGAAAATTGAATGAAACGAGAATGAAAACGTCAGCCCATCGCAAGGAATCAACGCAACTCGTTTCGTTGAAAACCCCAGATTCGGATTGAGGAGTTATTGTACATTGATCGTACGTCGAAAACATACGATTTTTTATTAAAAAATTGCGGAAAGCAGTACTGTTGATGACATGGCATCCTAGTCGGCACCTCGGGGGAATATTCAACAAATATTCTCCAATTTTTCGACCAATGACAACTGTGACAAGTGTCACAGTCATATTTGCTCAATCTTGCTTGGGGAAGTTGAATTTTTTTCCTCCTAATCCGAAGTTTGGAAAATTCCTCTATGGTGGATTATTATTTTAATGGTGAATTTTTTAGGCCAATGGAGAAGGGCCACATGCAGCGCGACCCGAGAGGCTGCCACGTGCCCTCCCCCTATGGCAAGGTTGGATGACAAATTTATTTTTATGGCAGGTTGAAACAAAGGTGGTTGGGTGCATATATTATTTCATGCAAGTACGAATCAAAGGTTTGAACCATGAGTCAAATGTTATGTGCGCAACATATTACATATATTACAACCAAATTCCATATCCAAAATCTATTACCAAATTTTGTTCAACAAAAATGTATGACCACGAGAGGGCGGAGGTTGGGGTCGACCCCGCAACCTCCCCCATACAACGTCGATTCCATTGTTATACCATCCAATCGATCCTTAAAAACCATAGTCAATCGCATATATTTGAACGTATCGAGCGGGAGCGTGGTGGTTCGGAGGGGGCCCAGCCCCTCCCACATGTCAGTGCTAGACATGAGTCAACACAAAGTCAGTGGAGTTTTCAAAACAATTTTAAAAAGCTGTGTTATTAACACTAATTCGTGGTTAAGCTATGTTAACTAAACAATTACTAAAAACACGCTTTGGGTTAAAGCGCCCCTACTAACTACAATTAAATCTCTGCTTATCGTTAACAAAGTGCGGGTTTTATCTGGCGGAGTTTTTGGTGGACCATGAAAATTTCGGGAAGCTCCACTTTTAGTGGAGTTAGCAGCAGTACTTCCAAATTTAGTGGAGAAATACTAGGAAAAAATTGGTTTTGCATCACTTTAGGCAATTTTTGATCAAATTGTAGGTGCGAGGGAAGAGTCATTTTTAACATATTTTGATGTTTTGGAGCCATTGGAAAAGGTTTCAAAGGCAGAGAAAGGTCATCTACACGGGTTTTCCATGAAGATTTTGAAAACTAGGGCCACGGGAGGGGAAGGCCATGCCCCAGAAAGCATCTAGTAACCAAATTGAGTAAAAAAATAGTCTTTTACGATATATTTTGATGTTTTAAACTCATTGGAATAGGTTCCAATAAAATTTGATGTATGTAAATATAATTTTGATCAAATTTGAGCTAATACTGAAGGTCGAAGCTATGGAGATGAACCGAGGAGATGTATGCCCAAGAGGGTGAAATCCTTCATCAAAACTCTGTTTTAATGGATCATTTTTCATGTTTGTTGTTATTTATGTTGTTGTTTTTCAACCATTTCAATTCATGCTTTATGCTTTAAAATACACTCATAAAATTCAGTTGTAATTACCTCTTTTGACACACATACACAACAAGGGAACATCATATCAGAAGCATAAGATCGGTGAATAAGTTTTATATCTGAAAATGAAAGTAGCAGCAGCAATAACTAACATTCAAATTTCAGATCAATTCATTGTATACTGCATTATGGGAGTGGGGTTGGAGGGGTTTACTAGATATTGATGGAGTATACAAGGAGTATTTGGTAAAAATATGAGATATATATTAAAGAAAATATTGGTCATTTTTATTCAAAGAAAATATGTACTAGGAGGTGGGTTTCAACAAAATTATTTTGGGGATTTTTTTATCAACATCTACAAATATTTAGAGTATTCTTTAATATCCCACAAACATATGCACTATGAAAGGGGTTGGATAAGTGGAGACCTAATGCATGAGTACAAGATCTATGTGTTTATTTCTATTATAAGATATTTTTACCAATATTGATTCATGGCACCTATAGGAAATTCAAAGGATCATATGGATCCACGAGGAGACACTTCAAGGGAAACAATATAACTCTTTAATGGATTTCTCTACGTGTCCCATAATCGACATCATTATGCATCCTAGATTGCAAACATATAATGATCTTTTGGTGCAATAAAGACAAACAAAATACTTTCTTGATGCATAATATTGTAAGATTGAATAATTTGATTATCACCTACATAAGGACTCCCTTTCTACTACCTCAAAACACAATGTTCCCATCAACTTAGCCCACGGTAACCAAAAAAGAAGAAGATATTATACATGAGTCCAAAGCTATGAAGAGTGTACTATGTGAGTCCTCCTAACACTCTATGGGAGGATAAGAGGAAGCAACCAACCATCATGTATTTATTTAATCTATATAATTTTTAAAGTAGTCCTTTGCACATAGTAGCAAAGAATGTTAGATCATTTTCCCCTTTTAATGAAAGAAGATGACAATTTAAAGACATGAGTTGGCTTAACCATGGGGTTCAAACATAACTTCATGCTTATTAGAAACACATTTTCTTACTATGGAATGAGAGATTTGCACAACTAAAAATAAACCACCTATTCTTGTTTACGACGTTGAATGACTCATCACGTTAATGTATGTGTACTCATCTTTCATGCTAGTAAGAGAATTAGGAATAGGATGGGCACCTTATGGTTCCTTCCATTGAGATATAATTTCTACTAGGAAATTTCTCTAAAGCTTATCACTACATGTCTGAATCATTACATAAAGGTGGAATTAATTTGCAGAAATAAAATGAATATAGATTTTTCATTGTGATGTGGTATTAGGTCACACTATAGTTGATGGGAATAAGGTTGCATATTGAGAACCCAAATTCCATTGGTTTCCTTGTTTATTGATTGTCTTTCCATTATGAGTTTTACTTTTAACCCTAAGTTTGTAACATACCTCCCTCACCTAGTGTAGGCTAAAGTAGCTTTCATATGAAATGGTTTGGCAAGATTGATTTGAAAGACCATTTCGTTTATTGAGACTCTCTATCTCAATGAGATAAACATAGTATATAACTACAATACCCAAATGAGATTCATAAACACTATTTTTTAGATATTTGTATTTTGATACATACATTGTGAATCTTTGTCTTTTTGCATTTTCTTCTATAGTGTATACAAAAATGCCACCAAGTTGAAAATTGCCATAAATAATCAATAGATTCTTAGTGTATTTAGCTTAAGTTCGCTCTTGGATATGTGATATTGATACTTTTGTTTTGTTTTATGGGTTTCATACATCCTATATTCAAAAAAAAATTAAAATTCTTAGCTTGTGTCTAGACAAATTCACAGTCGAGTTTGATGTGGGAAATCCCAATCTCGAGCAAAGTTCAACAAGCAGTGAAAGAAAAAAAATCCCATGCTAGTTTTTTAATTAAGTAGGAAAATATTTTATTGGTTTAATTAAATATACCAAACTCAAATTACTATAAGGGAATTACAAATTTGGGGATTAAATAACTCCATGGACTTTTTTTATCGAGACAAAATATATATACCCGGGAGATGACCTTTGGTTGGATGGTTGTTCCTATTCATCTATAACCCTTCATTTTTTATCCTAGATTTAATGTTAATGATACCATAATCCCAAGGATTGGGTATCTAACATTCCCACACACCACGATACAAAAAAATAAAATAAATAAATAAAAATCAATGGGGTGTTTGTAAGACCAAGCATTTTTCTAAACTTTTCAAACTTTTATCTTCCAAATATTTTAGTGAAGACACATGCAACTTGTTCAATTGTTGAAAAAATGCATCAACTAAATGGTATTTTCTCATTATGTGATGTAAAATCAAATGTTACTTCATGTTTATGTGATTTGTTTGATCATGGAATATAGGATTCTTAGCTACTTGATCATAGAATTTTTTTTCAATCAAAAAGTGGAGTAGCTTTCACATGTTTCTCCTGTAAATCCTCTAGTATCTTATAGGGCCACACGATCTCCTCTATTGCCTACTATAGCAACCATATATTCTTCCTATAAAATTATAATCTATTGGAAAATTTTATTTGTGACGATCTCTAAGAGATAGATAGTGATCCAAATCTCATGAGGTATCTTGAAGTAGGTACTCCACTCTCCTTATCTCCATCAAAGTGAGAATATATAACCAAAAATAGTTTGAATTCCTCAACCTTAAACTAGTTGATCCCAAAGTCTTGGGAGTTCCCTTTAAGTACCTTAGTACTCTCTTTGCACTGATCACAGTTCCATTCTACAAGGTTCTTACATAAAACTAGAAAGAATCCTAGTTGAAAATGAAATATGTGACATAGTAGTAAGGTAGATAAGACTCGATCAATTGGGTTTAGCTCAAGTATTTGGGAGAAATTTGTTATCCTCCCCCACCCATGTTTGATTTATACATGGGATGTTCAATTGATCATGAGTATTTCTTGTATTGGCTTTGAGCCTTGATTTCTAAGCATTCCCTCAAGGATCAAAACATGTACATTCTTATATGGAATATAAAAAAATATTTCTCAAAATAAAAATAAAAATTACATAATACTCCCCATAAGATGTTTATATTTAGTAGAAACCTCAAATTCAATACCTTATTTTGATGTATTAGTATTCATATTTTGTTCCATCGGAGTAGAGAGGGTATTATAGCTGATACCATGCAAAATTTATTCAACAAATCTCCATTTTATTTCTTATGGTAGATGAATATGTTGAAATATCGCTCAATTATCTAATACCGTGGAGAAAATCAATACCAATGGATTCAATCCGATCTTGTGATGTACTAAAACAAGATGCTTGAATCCTTCTAAAATATTTGTGGAATACAAAACACAGGCGCTCAATCACATGCAAGTAAGAGAAAGAAGTAAATCAATCACACAACACAAGATGTTCTTGGGGAAAGAAACTTGTCAAAACCCCTCTATCTATATTGCATGTTAAGTCAAGGAACCATGAAACAATATAGTGCTCAATCTCTCGTGAGATTCTCTAACACTCTATTGGTACATCTCATTATGATCCTACTCAAAATTGGCTTAGAATGCTCGGGAAAAAATTGACAAACAATTAGCCAATTCTCAGTGACCAATTTCTCATTGCAATTCCTAACCCCAAATAGGAATAATTCCCTTCCTTGACTGTAAATCCATCATGGCATCCCAATGACTTTATAATTTCACATGGGTAATTTTCTATAAATACAATTGATAATTATGCTCCCCTTTAACCTATGTCTCAATTGGGTCTTCCTCATAACTCACATGCATGCGAGATATTAATAGTGAATTATCGGTTATTTGATTGAGTCCCACTGCCAGTGAATTAAATCTAATTTAATTCACTAAAACTCTCACTAGCTCATCACTCGAGTTAGAATTGGTTAAATTGCTTTTAACTCAATTAATTGAGTTAAATGATTCACACCTACACTCCACTGAGTGCATTAAATATAAGCTGGACCCCCAAAAATAGTAGGATCACTCTACATGCCTCGTATTATACCCCCCCAACTCCAATTACACGAGCTAACTCGGTCATCATGACTTAGTTAAATGATACAAGTTGTTATGAGATTAAAATTACAATTTATTGTCAGTTTATTTAAAGGAAAAAATCAAATTAGACGCACCACATTCCACACTAGTGTGCATCTGAATTTCCTCACCAATGTGGGATTTGCAATTTTTTTTCTTTTTTTGGTTGCCAATTTCTTTTGTTTCTTGTTGCAAATTTTGAACATAATATATACCTTGGATTTCGAGGTTACTTTAATACCCAAGTAGCACTAAATATATCCCATGCTTGTTATCTTGAAACCCTTATTTTATTATTTCTTTATAGGGTATAATATATGCTTCATTATTCTCTATTATCAAAATATAATCCACATAGACCACAAGATATACAACAAATTTTTCTAACTTTTCATGAAAAATAAAGTTGCATCATTAATATTTAAATGCTTGAAATTGATCTTCAAAGATTCTCAATTAACTTTTCATACCATGTGCAAGATGCTTGATTTAGGGCATATAGAGGCTTGATATGATTGTATACCTTATGCTCTTGACCCTTTTCAATAGATCCTCATGTTTGAGACATGTAGAAATACTATTACAAGTCTCCATCCAAGAAGGATATATTTACATCCATGTGATGAATCATCCACCCTTTTCTATGATGCCAAAACTAAAAATTCATTAATGGTAAACCATTTTGTTGTGGGGATAAAAAGTATCCTCATAGTCTATGCTATATCATTTTTTCGTAGGCCTCACCTTTATGCTTTTCAAGTGATCCATCTTATTTTTTTTGTGTTCTTGAGACCCACATGTATCCAATTGGTTTAGTTTCAAATGTAGGATTCACCAATTTCCATGTCCCATTATTGATGAGAGCATCATACTCCTTCTACATGGATACTTTCCCACACTCATCATGAGAAGCAAATTTTTTTTAATGCAATTTGTTTCCAAATTTAGTGAGGAAAAAAAATCAATATGATATGCCTTGGTTATATTTCAGTATCCCAAGTAGATGCGTAGTATTTTTTCTTTGCTCCTTTGAAATTGAGGCATAATAGGTGGAACCAAAAGACCTTAAGATGCCTCAATGAGCGAATGTCTTCATACCACATTTCATAAGGATTATTGATCCCCAAGAGCATGATATGGATTTATATTTCTTACATATAAACCACATAGAATTGCATCAACCCAAAACATTAACTTTACATGCTTGAAAAATAGAATTGAATGTAACATATTCAATAGTGTCATGTTCATTTTTCTCTACACCATTTTCCGGGGTTGTATGGAAAAAAATGGTTTGATGTTGATTCCATGTTGGAAAATGTAGCTTTCAAACTCATTAGAGATATATTCCACGCCATTATTAGTATGAAGAGTGCTATTACCCTAGATTATGCTTCATTTTCAATCCAAACATGAAAATTTTAAATGTTTGAAATAATTGAGACTTTCTTTTAAACAAACAAACTAAACACAACTTGGAATAGTCATCACTAAAAATCATGATTGGAAATAAACATTTTTTTTTCATGTATTTCAATTTTTCCTAGTGTGGATCTACTCAAAAGTATGCAAATTGGATACTCATTGGATGCAAAATTTAATTGTATGCATCAAATGAGTACCTACACTTGAAATTTGAGTAAAATAATATGGAGATAAAGCCAAAAAAATACATTAAAAATTTTAGTTTTATTTCTTCCCCCTTTAGAAAAGTATAACTCTTATTTCATTATATTCCATAGGAGGCCCATTTTTAAAAACTCGAGTAATTATTACGATGATAAGCTTCATAGTGATGTACGGTATGGGATATATGTTAGTATATATCGTATTGAATGTGCAACATGTGTACATTCAACTCTCTCTCTCTCTCTCTCTCTCTCTCTCTCTCTCATATATATATATATATATATAATAATCAAATTTGTAATCAAAAATTAATATATTGTTTCAAATTTATTATATGAAATTCCTAAATCGCAATAGAAACTCATCATATAAATTCCTAGATTATCACGAACAAAATTATTCATTAATAAAAAAGTATTAAAATTAAAGGCATATTCTACTGAGAACATCAATTTTAGTGGGACGACAACAAATAACAACGAGTGCTGTAAATCACGTTTTTTTATAGTGAAAATGGATTCAACGCTATCAAAAATCCATGGGGCACCTAAAATCTATGAAGCTTGATAGTTTATAACCCAAATTTCCAAAAAAAAGTCGTGATTTTATCAAAAATCATACCAAAATTTCCATTATTTTTTCGAGGGAAAAAAATGAAGCCTTGTTAGATTATGGCTAGAATTAATAACATTTTTTTAATCAATATTTCATTTTTTTTAATATGAAAATGAACATGGACAAAAATTAACCTTTATCGAACACTTTTTTTCGAATATTTTAATGGACATTATTTTTATTGTCAAAAATTGTTTCCTTTTTTCATATTTTTTGAACTAATAGTTAATAAATAAGTGAAGAAATTTTCAACGATAGTAATCGTCAAACCCTATCCACATTTATTTCCATATGTAATGAGGCTAATTGAGATTCAATTGTCTGTCTAGATTCATTTTTCCAATGCAATATGAGGGGATCTTACATTATATAACCACTTATATTAATATATATTTATAACACATGTATGGTTATATTATTTTATATATATCATTTTCAATTGTTATTATTGTTGAGAATAAATTTACACTATTAAAAAAGCGCAATTAAAGTTGACAAATAATAATATATATCTAAATCCATCATAATTCCATCATTATTTCCACATATTCAAAAGTGAACCAATGCATTCACATGTTGCCAAGGCTAAGATTGATCTAATTGATAATAATT
The DNA here is from genome assembly GCA_034641835.2 of Pinus albicaulis. Taxonomy (NCBI): domain Eukaryota; kingdom Viridiplantae; phylum Streptophyta; class Pinopsida; order Pinales; family Pinaceae; genus Pinus; species Pinus albicaulis. Next base: position 1,115,772,712 of record CM076583.1, on the reverse strand, counting down.
TCGTAGAAAATTAATCGACGATATTGAAATTTAAAGTTTAATGCTATTTTTTTAAATATTCCATGTAATTTGCCACTATAAGTTAATGTTGCATTACCTTAGCTATATAGGTATAAGGTAACTATCATTCATTAAGTATAATCTATATAAAATTTTTTAAGCATGGCTAATGTATACAACTATTCAATTAATATAAAATCGTGGAATATTAGATCATGATGGGAACATTGTGAGAGATTTCATCGGGATTCGTGTGTTTTTTGTCACTCTCAAGACTCAATTTACGAGATGAAACGTTGAGTATATATAGTTAATTGATCCAAATAAATTTATGATGTGCCATCTAAGTAAATGCTTCTCTTGTATACTATCAATATATATCTTGTTTGGGAGACATGGAGCACAATGGAGATAGGGTTCTTTCGGACTAGGTTTTCATGGCTTTGTTGTTGCCAGGATCACATAGGCACGTTTAGGGATGGGATTTCCTCTCGGTTCGGGGGGTCCTCGGCCCCAATTGCTCGTGATGTTGGTGGGACGAACAGCGTTGGAGATCACCGATCATCATCGTCGGGTGCCACTGAGCGATGGCCTCATACCACTCCTTGACCTCCAAAAAGCCCGAGTGCAGGGAGCTTGCTCATGCGCACGCAAATGACATTAAACCAACAAAAGCACACATAACAGGAGCGAGAATACACTCCTTCACCAATTTTTGGAGGCAATTTGGGGAAACGTTACGCGGGGGAAAAAAGGAAGGAAATGGTCGGTGAATGGCATGTTTGGACAATTAATCATATTCGATTCTGTGATTTTGGGGTTGACACCTCCTCCCCTACACGGATACGGGCCAAATGGTACCTCTTACAAGCGCATACATGAGGCGGGAGTCATTTTTTCCCACTTCCCGGCGTACTTTTTAGGCTGCGAAGGTTTATGGGTTGTCATTTCCTAATCCATACACCATTCACCACCCCCTCCCGAATACGAAGGCACGACGCTTGTGCGAAACGACCGGTCCTCTTCCGGGAGATACGGACCCATACGGCTATCAATTGAGAAGAGGCATGATGATAAAGAGAGCGGGGGAGGAAAAGCTACGGGTAACACCAGAAGATTTCAAGCTTTTATTAAGACCCACTGCAGGGAAAAACATAATACTATGGGTACCGGAACACTTGAGAAGGTTCTCACCTGTAAAACATAGCATATGTTATTCGATAAGATATCCTATACATTTGAAATCTCTTATCTATGGAGGCAAAATTTTTTCAATATTCCGGGTTAATCCGGGACTACAACATATGCATAGGTTCCACAATAATACTCAACCTTAGGTGAGAGGAGGAGCGGTGGAACGAAGACGGACCCAAAGGCCCCGAGGGGAGTCGGGAGACGACGACTCAAAACGAGAACATACCCAAAGGAGCTTTAGCTCCTACAAGAACATATTAAAGGGGAAAAAAAAGCGAAGAAAAATGCTCCCACGGAAAACGGTGGGGAAGCTCCCCGAGAATCCATATAGTCGAGCAAACTGAACCAAACACCAAAAGCTGACCATAGACGTTCCGGAAATATGTGAACATTACACAACATATGAAGCACAAGCTATCATATGCCATTTCAATTGTTTTTGGCCCAAACCAATGGAGCTTTTCCCTTTGGATATTCACTACATGGACCATGGGATGCGAAATCCATCTTTTTTTCCAAAAGGATTCTTTATTGTAAAATTTTCAACATACGAAATACGAAGACGAGATGTTGCGAGGGACCATGGTTTTGGGGTTCAATGAGCCTCTTCATTACACCATAGTTCTCTATGTATTTCGATGCAAATACTATGTCGTATCGAAAATTCCGGTGTGGGATGCAGTTACACAACCTTCCCATGCATTTTACGGAATGAATGCATGCTAATAATCATCGGAAATATCATTGGGAGATATATCAAAACAAATACACATCGCTTGGAGAGTGGATCTATTCTTTTCGCACAAATACGTAGTGGAAGTTGATCTTAGAAAAGGATTAGAATGCGTATGACAGGTTGTACATAAATAAGAAAAAGCTGGACACAACATTTGGATTATGAAAACAACTGTATTCGGAAAGAAAAATTTGCGAGGCAAAAGCCGGGCATTTAAAAAAAACATGCCCGGATGCAAAAAAGAGAAAAAAAAGGAAAAGAAAAAAGAAAAAAAGAAAAAATGGAAAGAAAGCTCCTAAAAGATGGAAATATTCCCACATGCAATTTGGAGGAGGATGTAGAAGAGGAATAACCCACCCCCAATAAGAATGAACAACCGGTGATAGAGCCGAAAGTACAAAGGAATGAATCACTTGATCCCTTTGAGCCCTACAAAAGGCCTCGGAAAGGCCCGCAAAAGGAGCAAATGGATATGGACAATGGAGGGATTAAGAGACCACACTTAGCAGATACACAGACTTAGACAAGGATAATGGGACACAAATAGGAGAAAATCAGACTCGCTCTTGTACGCACCATAAATGACGGGGTGAATGGAGCAAGGTCGAAAAGAAAAAAGGGGAGAAGAACTTGATTTTCTCTCCCATTGTATTTTTTATGTACCCTTAAACTCTGATCTGGCTTGGTTGTTGGACAATTATCGACTAATGCAACATGTAATTTTATTTTCATTAATAAAATTACGAATTTTTCCTTGGAAAAAAGATATATATCTTGTTTATAATACACAAGCGAGATAATTGGATATGTACATTGAAGTGCGTGACTTTAAGTACATTTGCATCTGTATTGTGGATGACTAGGTGTTGACAAATGAAATTAGTTAAATTATGAATTCTAAAGATATATATGGTTCATACGTAGCTTTTTTTATGACGTACAAACAATGGCTCAAAAATGTTGTCAAATTAATTAGTGTGAATTATTGTTTGATGGTATATATGGTTTACATGTATATTGCATATATAAAGTTTCAAAAAGAGATGTTTAAGACATAAGTCATTAGATAAATTTTGCGAGTAAAATGAGCCTACCAAGGAATATTTATAAAATAATAAAACATAATTGAGATTATATCATCAAATTTTAATAGGAAAAAACAATGATTACATAATTCAACATAGTCTCAGGAAGAATGGATTTAGGGTTAAGGTTATTATTGCATGTATAAACTGTGTAGTTATATTCTTATTGATAATCATTTCAATGTCTTCGGGTGAAATTGAATCACGAGATTTTATTACTTACAATGTTATATTTGGGATCTAGGACTTTTTTGATCCATAAATTTTAGATAAATACCTTTGAATTAATTGCATTATTACGAATTGGTCCACATTTTGAACCATCTAATGTGGTTCATCCTCGGGACAAGGTGAAAAAAATATTAATCTAAACTAAAAAATAAATAGTAAATATACATCAAACCTGGGATATATTGTTAAAAAACTAGTTGTTATTTAGTTGGTTCATTATTAAGCTAGTTAATTAGTTATTAGAAATTATATTAATAAATAATAATAAAAAATTAAGGGTAATAATAAATATTTTAATTATTAAGGAAAAAATGAATAAATATCCATATTTTAATTTTTGAAAATATTTTAAAAATATAAGGATAGAGAATAATAATATAGTATATAAGAAAATGTAAATTAAAGGACACGAAGGCGATAAATAAATAAATAAATACTAATAATAATAATAAATATAACAAATAAATAAATATATAAACAAATAAATCAAATAAATAAAAATAAAAATCATAACGAGAGAGTACAGGGTCCGGCTCTTGCTCAATTTCCCGGCCATCATCCATTTGTTGAGATTCTTTGCATGCCTTTCCAATCTCAGTAGCCTCCCTGAGCTTCCACTATGGTGGAAGTGGTCAACCTTAGTGATGACCTTGGAGTCCTCGAAAAATGCGAGACATGGTGACGAGTTTTCCAGCATGTTCGGCAGAGGCGATGTGCGGGAGCCGATTGTGTCTGATCTACGTCGACGCCTCTTGGATTCACTTTGCCTAATGGAGTCTCTTGTTTCTCCAATATGGGGATACCACGGGAACAAGGAATCGTGTAGACACCTTTCAAGTCCTTAGGGGTCAACGGGGTCCTTGACGGATCCCGAGAGAGTTCCTAATGGTACGCGAGGGGTTTTGAAATACGAGGAGAAATTATTCTTCTTGAGGACATGAGGAAATTTTGCTCCATTGTCACTTGGATAAACAGGGAGATGAACCTTGGAAATGGGGTCCACTCGCACGGATTTTTCCTTTAGCCCTTTATATGTCTTTTGAAAGGATTTAAGGCCTTGTGCTCCTATTATATCCATTCATTTCAAAGACCTCGAGGAGATGGAATTTATCAAATCCGAGCGGTTGTTGTCGAGAGATTCTAAGAGCCGGAGTAGCAAGAGTGCAAAGGACACCAAATTTACGAGGAGGAAAATGATGGGAACTAGCATGGAGATATTGTTCCATGTGAGTTTCCTTATGAGAACAATATCTTTCAAACACATACCATGCATCCATGTACGCATCTTTGACTTAGTCAAATCACCATAAAAAATAGTGAGGTTTGGATTTCTTCAATTATTTCATCTCACTTCTCCTATAATAATATTTGCGGTGATGGAAATTATGTCTCCTAGTAGCCCCTACTCTCATGTGTATCCAAGATTCTACTGACTCTTCACTATATCATGATTGTTCATCCTATACCTTTAGTCTTTTCTTCCTGTCGATCCTCACGACTAATTCCCAATGCATCCCTGCTTATTGAAAATTTGAAAGTCTTTTGAAGAATCATTGTATGTGTCCTAAGCTTTATTTTCTTGAGCTCTGCAGCAAGCATTTCTTGCGCCTCAATCAAGCACTCATTATCTACCTTGCAACTCTATAATTTTTTCCCTTCAAACTTCTCAATATATCTACCAAACCACGAGAATATCCCTCTCCTCTTCGTGGTCAATTGGTCTCTCCCCATACGGCGAATGTCTCTTCAGGCTTGTTTAAAGTGTCATTTTAGCTGTACTCAACTATTTTCATCTTCATCTCTAGTCTTTTATTGTCATATAATCGTACCATTTTAGATCAACCAAATATAATACAATATCAAAATCACACCTTAATAGAGGTTATTACATCGGCCATAAGTCGATCTATATTAGCACAATACATAATAATATAAATAAAAATACAGAAAAACTACAATAGAAAATAATCAAAAAGTACATATGACCACAATGCATATAACAAAAAACTTAACTATCGTGTATGAAAAACCAATGTACGTGCATGCGATTACTAATTAACTAGCATCTATCATGCATGTAACCACGATAGTAGTAAAATCAACACGACATGCATATGATTGCAATGCATGTAAAAACAATTAACCATTATGCATGTATGGAAAACATATAAAGCATGACATGACGATTTGCTTTTACGAGGGTCAGGTGCTGCAACCTCGCTCACGATACCACCATGCTAACCACTCCCATCCCATATTTACTTGCTTTTACAAGCTCTCCAGGTAAATATGAGTTGATTCATACTATGATGTATCACGACCTCCAAGTTCCCAGATTATGGGAAGGCTGGGTCTACTACGCGGAAACATAATTCCATCCCTTAGAGAGACTAGGTCACTCGGGGTGAATAACAAAAAACACTAATGATCAATCCACAGAATTGGAGACTTTCTCTTCTCAAGCTTTACACCCCAAGCATGATAGGCTTGACACCTGCATGCCTACATTTGGAAGGCTTCAATTGCATGCATAAGCTTTCCTCCATGCGGTTATATCTGAATTTCTCTAGTACGAGAGGGTGTGGTTGCTTGAGATTTGGGCTACTTTTTCAAGGTTAGCCTCACATGCCCACTTGAGTACCACAGAACTCTTCATAACTCATTCTAGAATGCAAACATGTATGTCAGAGTGAATACTAAGGCTATAACTTGCTCACACATGTCGGTCACATGATAACCATTTTTGTCAGAACATGTAGTAAATATAATAGCTACAAGTCATGAATGCATATATAATCATGATCTTCTTGAAATCATCAAGTAATCACCAAGGGTGTAATTCCTCTCAAAGTCAGTTGCAACAACACTTGTTAGTCCATGCATACATTAACCATTCCATAACTAATCAAATCATGAAAAAATATCTATTGTAAGAGCACATCATTCAACCATGCCTATAACCAACACATAACCATAATAAAATCCATGACAAACCGGCCATAATATCAACACAATAACAATTACATGTGCTCATATATCACTATGGGGAAAATAACTCAAATTAATCTGTATACTGCAAAATCCAACCAAGTCGGGGACTTCCACATACCACGACCATAGATTGGGTTGAACCAAATCTCATTTTGGTTAATCACCCCTCTACGATTCCAAGCTTGAATGTGGATCATATGGGTTCAACCAAAATATAACCAACTAGGGCTTCCAAGGCTAAACCACCTCAACCCTCAACCACAATTATTTCACCTAATCCGAGTCCATAAATCACTAAATCAAAATATGCTTGGATTCCTTGACTTCCTTCACCATATCCCAAAGGAATTTTCCTGTCTCCACCCATCTATCAAGAGTTCAGGGAGAAATTCCATCTCAACCTTGACCCTTGGGAATTTTCCTAATACCACCTCAGCGGGATCCAATCCTGTGGACCATCACGAAGCTTAAATCAAAATAGAGAACCCACTACATCAGGGTTATCTAGGAAATGGAAAAGCAACGCTAAAACCATTGTTAATCCAAAAAAATCCCATGTCAATGACAAAAAAATAACTAAAGAACCACATGCATGTACCATGCATCCAAATCTCAATAAGGAAATCACACATGCAACCTATAACCTGCATTGAATTCCAGCTGTAGTTGTTGATCCAACCTTATTTTTCATTGCCCACAATTCCTTTGCTTGTCCTTTGCTTGCTTCTCTCCAAGGCCAAGTGAATTCTAGGATGCTCCAAGAATGCTTTAAGTGTGCAAGAGTGTAAGAGAGCTAAAATGAACAAGATCTTAGCCAAAAAATTTCAAAGTTGAGAATTGATCAAAAGCTGAGAAAAATCCCTCAACGGTTTCTTGGGTGCCTTTTTATCATTGATGTCTAGTCTCTTCCTTTACTTTTTCCTTTCTATTTCATTCCCCTCTAATTTCTCTCTAATTTTTTTGCATACATATTTGTGTCTCTCCACCTTCCTTTTCTCCTATTTTCCTTTATTCATTAATTAAATGTCATTTACTGCCTCATTGCCTTTTCCAATTTTCCAATGTCTTTGCCAATTTCCATTGCTATTAATAAACTGCAAGTGATTACCACTATAATTTTTACCCACCATTCAACCTGGAATATGTGTCATGTGACCTTGGTTTAATTTATTTACATGGAAAATCAACCCAGGGTTGTTACACCAAAAACTTAGGAACATGCCTCCTCTTATATGGTGAGGAATTTGGCTCGGGAAGAACAAAGTAAATTTTTATGATAAAGGTAGATTCCCAAACCATATTGGATCACATGTAATTGCATTATACGAACTCATTACTACTAAAAATGAAAATACCAGATCTCGTACCATAGTGGAAGAACAAATCAACAAATATTGACCATGGGATTTCTTTGATGGGTCCTCTCAAGATGAAGGTGTATGTGGGGGAGGAGCCATTCTCTACTTAAATGAGAAACATTATTTCATGCTAAATATTTTTTTGGGTCATCAATCCAACAATTATGCTGATATTTTAAGCCTAAATCTTCTTCTTCTCTTCGCCACTGAGAAAGGATATCGACAGTTGCAGGGTTTGAGTGATTCCCAAGTGGTTATAGATTCGTTTAATCAACATATAGTTTTTTGCATGCACACAATCAAACCTATCCTGGAGGGACTTATGATGATTAAAAGGAAATTTGATCTTATCGTTTATCATCATATTTACAGGGAGAAAAACTATCTCTGATGGAATTTCCAAGGAAGGCGTGCAACAAGAATGAGGTGTATGGAAGATTCTAGAAAAAATGGGGAACGGTCATTATAAGTATTATCATAGAAATTTGGTCGATTATCTTCAGGTTGATGTTGCTTTTGAATGATATGGATGCACAATTTTATCTATTTCTGGATAGTTTAGTTTTTGGATAGTGTTATGCACCTGAAACAAACACTCTGACAATTTTTGTTTATCGAAATGACTAGATATTATGCCCTATTAAAATTTTTGTTTTTTGTACAAAATCATATGTAGATTATATATAAGGAAATATAATTCTGGTATGGTTGTTAAAGTCAACAATATTTTTTGTGTGTTTTTTGAGTACCTTCAACATGTAATTTTCAACTTTATCTAATGGAAATTACGAATTTTCCTTGTGGAAAAAAAATCATAGGGTTTATAATATTAATCTTGAGTTTTATAATATTAATCCTAGGATTTGTAATATTATCCATAGGGTTTGTAATATTATATGTAGGGTTTAATATTAATCTTAGAGTTTATGATATTAATCTTATGGTTTATAATCATAGGGTTTAATATATTAAACTTAGGGTTTATAATATTAATTCAAGGGTTCAATAGTAATCCTAGGGCTTATAATATTAATATTGTTATATTTTGGTTAGCTCATAAGATATTTTCAAGAGAAGGAAACCCATAAAAGTATGTTTTTTGGGAAATTCACCCAAAGTTGGGGTTTTGGAACCAAAGCAATGGGTTTAGGACCTAAAGAAACTAATTATTTATCCTAAAGGGTTGAGAGGTTAAAACCCAAATTTATAGTAGTGTCCTAAATGACCCAAGAGAAAAGAATAATTAGAGGAGACCTATGGAAAGGATTTTTATATCTCAAGTGAGATGGACTTCACTTGAAGAGGTCTTTTTTTCTAGGAGAGCCACAGATTAAGATAGAGTGCTACATCTTATGACCGAATTTGAAATCTACTTGGAGGAAGCATAACTAGGGTTTTTAGTCGAGTAATAATCTAAGAGAGGTTGAGTAAAAAATGGTTTTTTCCCTAGGAAGACGTTGAATTGAGAAAATATGCTCAAGGAGGTTGAGTATGATGGTTAGGAGCTTGAGGGAGGGATACAGGTGCCAACAACTAAATATTGTTGGTTGGTCGTGACCTAAAAGAATAGTCCAAAAGTAGATTGAGGAATCAGAAGCATGGTGGTTGTGGTTACTTATGGTAGGACCGAGTTAGGGTCTGAAATAAAAGCCATAACAATCCATCCTTGTGTGAATGTTGAACCAAGAAGAGAATCCAAAATAAGTAAAGGATGATTTGGGGGGTTTGTTATGTGTTTGAGAAGATATTGATTATGCCCTAAGAGCAAGGTCAAATTACTTATTTGTGCACTGGAAGAAGAGAGAGGATGCCAAGTGTTATGTCTATTATGTGATTCTCTTGGCCAAGTTATGTTTATAAAGGAGTGGGTTGAAGCCCTAAAAGATAGCCTCAATTGTACCTACTATAGGAGGTTGAAAATGATATGGTTTTGTGCAATATGTTTGTGTGGAGGATGTAACCCTATAAGAGGTTAAAATAGGCATCATTTTAGCAAACTATCAGGGTCGAAGAGATTTGGGTGTTGAATAGACAATTATGACAAGGCCATAGGCCTAGAAGGAGTTCAAGAGGCCTCATAAGCCCTAGAAGTAGGGCCGAGGTATATCAACCAGAGAATTAGGTCTACGTAGGTGGTTTTCTATGAATGAAGAAGGATTGTTGAGTTATTCATGAAGTCTATTCACAAATAGAATTGTGAACAACATGTTCTCGAGGGCTAATTTATAGTGAGTTTGAAGGAAAAAAACATTATGTGTAGATGAAGTATTTGGGACGATTATGTAGAGTATTTGAAGTATTGAATACATTGTGAGAATTTTTATATGAAAAATATCTAGAAGGCTCTAGATCGCTATGTGAATGAGGTAAAGGACTTCCAGGTAACAAGTAACAAAGAAGCTAGTTTTGTTCTTGTTCTGATGAGAAGATTAAGGATCTAATGGATTTGATCTCAAGCCCTAATTTTGTATGTTCTGTATACTAGTTGTACTAGTAATATGAAGGACCATGCTCCCTGGTATGATATCCCCATGATTATTTTATCGATGGACTAATAAAAATCGAGCTTTGGGCTCAATATCTCTATGTACTTTATTGATTTCATTGTTGTATATTTTTGCACAATGCAAAGTGCTTGTAAGTTGGGGGTTACTAGCGTGTTTTCATGTGTGATTAGCCTTAGACTAGATTTAGGGCCCAAGGAAAATTCAACATGGTATCAGAGCTAATTTGAAGAGCACATGAATCATAAAGTGCAGGAAGTAGAGTGAGGTTGTGGATGTTGTGTAGGCTCAGAGGGAGTTTAGCTTCAGAGAGAGACTACAAAGGATTGTTTGTTGCCTTATGGAAGTCTGAATATTTAGGTTCTAACAAGATAGGGGATTTTTCAGCCCATGCGAGGATAGTCATAGACCATGAGAGAACATTCATGGTGGTACAAGGAAAAGCCACATTGCATGTGAGTAAATTCATGAACCATGTAAGATAAATCTTTATCAGGTGCAAAAAATATGTGGTACATGTAAGGATAGATATGGCTATGCAAAGGAAAGTCGTGACTCATGCAAGGACGATTATGGAAATGCAAGGAAAATCACGGAGCTTGGAACATGAAGGGAATACCTTCCTCACTAAGAGGTAGTGTTAGATTTTGGGTAGCTCATAAGGTATTTTTTCAAGAGAAGAAAACTCATTAAAGTGGGTTTGGGTCCAAATTTGGGGTTTCGAACCCAAAGTAGTGGTTTTAAGACCTAAAGGAACTAATTATTTATTCTAAAGATTTAAGAGGATAAAACCCTAAGTTAGAGTGGTTTCCTAAATGACCCAAAATAAAAGAATAAATAGAGGAGACCTATGGAGAGACTCATTGTATCTCAAGTGAGATGGAATTCACTTGAAGAAGTTGTTTTCCCTAGGAGGGATGCATATCAAGAGAGAGTGCTTCAACCTATGACCAAATTTGGAAGATGGCTACAAGAAGTCAAGATAGGGTTTCTGTTCGAGAAAAACTCTAATAGAGGACAAGTAAATAAGGGTTTCTTCCCTAGGAAGAGGCCAAATTTAGCAAGTATATTGGTTAGGAGCTTGAAGGAGGGTCACACGTGCCAACAGTTAGATATCACTGGCTATTCATGACCTAAAATAATCGTCCAAAGGTAGATCGAGGGCTCAGAATCATGGTGGTTATGCTTACATGTGGAATTACTGAGTTAGAGACAAAGAAAAAGTCATAAAAATCCATCCTTGTGTTAATGTTGAACCAAGAAGAGAAGTTGCCACAAGTAGAGGATGATTTGGGAGGTATGTTACGCATATGAGAAGAGGCTAATTATTACCCAAGAGCAAGGTCAAATTACTTATCTATGTGCTATAAGAAGAGAGGGACTACCAAGTGTTATGTTTGTTGTGTGATTTTCTTGGCTAAGTTCTATTTTTGAGGGAGTAGGCCAAAGCCCTAAAAGAGGGATAATAGCCTCAAGTGTACCTACTATAGGAAGCCAAAAGGCCTCTAGTTTTTTGTAGCAGATCTGTAGGGGGGGGAGGGGGCATGTTGAAAAATCAATGCAAGTAGATTAGGGTCTGATCCCATTTCTTGATAATTACTTGTGAATTATGGTGGCTTATTTTACTTCTATATTAGGTTATCTTTCATCGAGAAATTACCAAATTATGTGTGTATGAAAATCACAAAAACACAAGGCACAAGATGTAGGCACTATGCCAGGGAAAAACCCCTCTCTAGGGGAAAACCTAGTCAAAATTATCTTCCTTCAATATTTTTCTTCGAGACTCTTCACCCTAGACATAGACAAAACCTTTCCTCCACACCAAGTCAACCTTTCCGGATCTTTGATCTAATAACAAAAAAACTTGTCCCCAACAACTTCGACTATGCAACAACTTACGGCATCAGGAAGCAACTTGAAAAAACAACACAAAAATACTTCGATCTTCCAAACTAGGGCAAAAAATAGAGAGAGAGAGAGAGAGAGATATTAGCACCAAAAATTCAATTTTCTTCTTCTTTTTTACTTTGACCCAACTTGCACTCTTTTTGGCTTCCTTGACCCACTTCGCACTTTTTTCGGCTTCCTTAGAGATATCAAACTTGCTTGAGATGAGATGCTCCAAATTAATTCGATGTCCTTCTATTTATAGTCTCCAGGTGAGGTCGAATTGGTCTCCTTTAGGCCGACTTGGTGTGGAGGTGACATTAAACATATTTGACTCAATAATAAACATTTTTAAATGATTCAAAAGCCTAAGAAGGGTTTCTTTAAATGTACAATGACTCTATTGACTTAATATTAATCCTAGGAGTCCACAATGGGGACTTTGACTAATATAATGATGAACCTAACATGAAATCCATGCTTTAATAAGTCATTATTACAATAATAAAAACACTTTTATTTATTATTTTGACAAGTACATTACATAATGACTCAAATACATTTTATGAAGACCAAACCTAGTTACATTCTTCAACACTCCCTCTTAACTAGGGAGATATTCATAATATACAAATACAATGGAAGATATCAAACTATATGAACTATGAAGAGTTTAGGCACCGTAATGCCATGGACTAGATTCTTGACCAGGGCAATCTATCCAATGGTCTCTCAATATTTTAGGCACCACAATGCCATTGACTAGATTCCTGGCTAAGGCAATCTATCCAAGTGGGACTAAGGTGGACTAAAGCTTTCAACCTATCTAGGTGCTACCAGGCTTACTTGCTAACCACCAACCCAAGAATCTAGGTATGCATCCGAACAATGCCACCCTCCCTACTTCGAGATCTAGACATCAATACAAAGTGTCGACCAAAGTTCCTCCCAGAAAATGCTTCACTTGCAAAGCCTATACAAATCTCTTCAAATTTCTTATCATCAATACAATTATAAATATATACTAAACCAAACATGTTTCTTAGATATTCTAACTTATAATTAGGAAGAGACTTTGTCAGTATGTATGCCACCTGTTCATCTGTCGAGACATTATCCAACTTCATGATCCCATCCTGCACCAAGTTCCTAATAAAGTGTAACTTATTGTTGATATGGTTCATCCTTGCATGAAACTTTGGATCTCTAGACATCTTGATACAACTTTGATTGTCACAATTAATCACAGTAAGACCCAAATACTTCTCGAAAAAATCTTTCAAAAGGTTCCCTAACCAAACAACCTCCTCTCCTACTTCACAATAAGTTACATATTCTGCCTCAACACTACTTAAAGCAATGGGATCTTTCTTTCTACTCATCCATGAAATCATAGCAGACCCTAGACTAAAACATCCACCTGTAGTGCTTCTACCATTTGTTTCACTACTACCCCATTCAGAATATGTGAAGCTACCTAGCTTGACTTCCTTACTATCATATTTTAGGTAGTGATGTATAGTGCCATGAAGATACCTCAATATTTGTTTCGTAGCTATCCAACGATCATGACGAGGCTCCAACTAAAATTGACTAAGAATGTTTACTGCAAAATATATATATGGCCTAGTGTTTACCAAATACATTAGAGAGCCCACCAATTGACGATAGGAGGTAGGATCCACGAGACTTGAGTCAGAACCCCACAACTTCTTGAGATTGGTGAACATAGGTGATCCAAAATCTTTTTCTTAAGATGTGTTAAAGAATTACATGTAAAAATTGCAGCTTAAACAAGAAACTTTAAAGGCATAAACATAAGAATAAAGAAGCAATAAGAAGAGAGAAGTAATTAACATCATGCAAGAAGACACATAATTGATATCGGAGTTCTTCTAGGAGGGACTACGTCTCTAGGCCCTGCTCAATTAGTGGGGAGGCCCTCTTTCATTAAGTGGCAGTAAAAATGAAAGTAAAAGTATTAAATGCAAAATTACACCCTTATACCTCCATAGCTGAAAGTGCTCGAAAATTGGAGATCTTTGATGAAGAAATGGACATCATTGTTGGATTCGTGGCGCTGAGAGGTGCAGAATCCATATAAAATTTGCCTGAATCTGACAAAATGAACATTCGACCCCTCTAGAAATGGCTCAGATCATGGTTCTGCCCCCTCCTGCACAACGCTTATGGTTCCACCTGTCTCGTACTTCGTGCCCTCTCCTAACCTTCCTAGGTGCACTTATGAAATGCAGGTTTTTTATATTAAAATTCAAGTGGACTTTACCAAGTCCGTCGTTGGCTTAGTTGGTTAAGATCCACGTATTAGGGGGAGGGGGTCTGGTGGTCAAACCCTGCCCCCTCCTTTATAATTCGGATTGTTTTTTTAATAACTGTGCAATGTTATTTTTACAAACCCGCCATATCAAGTTTTAAAGGAAAGTAGGGTTTGTTGGGGGGCCGGACCCGCATTGGGCAACCCGCCCCACATATTCTGCCTGCAGTATGTATGTATGCAGTGTGGAGGGTTGGCAGTGGGGTTAAAAACCCCCGCCACCCTTTTTAATATAGTGTCGTATATAGGCATGTGGGTTGGGGTTGCGGGGTCACGACTGTTGGCCCCACCCATTAATACATGGTGCATTGGAATGTGGGTGAGGGGTCCGACGGGGTCATGGCCACCGACCCCTAATATAATATGATTTTATTATGTTCGTTGGGTAGGGTGGGGGTCATGGCCCGCCCTACCCTTTTTTTAATATTTTTGTTGTTTGATTTAAAACAAACTGACCTTTTTGAAAAATCCAGAAATTGATAGAAGGTGTCAATTAATTGTCTCACAATTTTGCCCGGAATCCGGCAAAAGTTGGACAAAATCCGGTGGCTGGATTTTTGCAAAATTGTTGCCTCCTTAAGCTGCCACATCACCAAGTCAACCCTTAAACTTTGATTGCTCCTAAATCCTTCATACAGACTCATAATTAGGTGTCTTCTACACCATTTGAATCGGAAAGACGAGATCTTCAACTTGACACTAAGTTTGCCAGATTCCTGACACTTTGATTTTTGAGCCTTTGTACTTAAGCCACTTGTACTTAGACCTGTACGATCCACCTAGATCATTACTCCCCATTGAATAGCTTTTGGATCCCCAAAAGCATTAACACACTCAAAACCACACTTTCAATCTTCTGCACCTAAAATTGGTACATCATTTTCAATCATGCACACCACACGACTCAACAACCCCTCCTTGCCAAGAGTATATAACACACACTCATTGGCCAAGGATTACATAAAAACAATCAATACCTCAACTACTCATAAGGAAAGGCCAAAACATCATCGTTGCGTTTCAAAGTGATGGGAAACACACCATCACGTTTACATTTACTTGCAACATATGATTTACAAGGGTGGCCATAACAAGCTACTACCTCTAAAAAAACCAACTTAATAAAGCAGACCACAGTGAACGTGGTGGATTAATTTGTTGAACATGTTCACCTTTCGGCTCCTCTATCGATGCTTCCGGAGCATGGCTCATTGGACACATGGCTTGTTGGTGTCCCACTTCGTTGTAATGACTACAACGATTCTTTTTCCTCAAAACTTTTCGGGTCGCTTGGGGCGCTTTCCCCTGGTGTTTCTCCGATAAGTGTTCATGGAGCCCTCACTATCGTTAAACTGTGAGGAATTGATTTCATCATTTGTATTTGGCTGGTCACTAGCTGTATTGGGCTTTCTCCCATTTCCTTTATGGTGTATCTGAGTCCTGCACGACGCAGAAATTCCTCAACTTTGATGGGGTTTACGATGCCTTGGCTATTGATGCCAAGGCCTTTTCCTTGATACCCCATATTCTTCAACAGTTTGGATCTGATCCCTTTGGTATGTTTTTCAAAAGCAGCGAATTCATCATCTAGAAAATTACATGAAATTGAAGGGTTGATTTTTACCTCGGGTTGGTTATGTCGCAAATTTTCCAAGGCCTCATCCTTAGCTTGTAACTGGAGTAGTAACCTTTGTTTTTCTTCCTTTTCTTCCTGTAGGAGCCTTCTTAGCTCAATATTCTCTGCTTGGATGCTTTGGTTAATCTCTTCAAGTTATTGGAACTTTGTCGCAGTAAGTGTCATTTTCATCTTTGGTAAAATATCTGTTGAAATTTTTGTTTCATCGCTCGAATTGGAACCCAAATCTATGGGTCCTTCTGCTGCGATCCCAAAGGCTGCAAGCTTCATTTCATTGCCCGAATCAGGCCCCAGGTCGATTGGTCTACTTCGTGAAAATCCTACAGCTGTGACCTTTTCATCTTCCTCAGATTCAAAATATTGGTTTTGTTATATGGTGGTGGCGATCTTCTGCTTCCCCTTTTTGTCATTTCTCTTAGGTCTCAACTCAGGGTGCAGCTTCCAGCAATTTTCTTCGTCATGTCTCTCTTTCTCACAATGTGTGCAAGAGGGATTTTCTCCCCTTCTTTTGGCTGATGTAGTACTTTTTGGGTGGTCACTTTGTTCATGTGTTCCCCTGATTTCTATGTGCATGGCCTTCACACTAGCCTCATCGATGGTAGGAGGCTCAAACAACAACAATGAATGTCTTATGTAATTATGCAGAGAACCAATATACTTGGTTACAATTTCTAGTGAATCTAATGGAATGCCCAAATTCAATGCTTGTTTTCTAAATTATTTAGTGAAATCTTGTACATTTTGACATGTGCTTTGCCTTAGGTGTTGCCATTCAATTAATGCCTTTTTCTTATAACCCAAAGGGTAAAATTGGTTTCTCAATGTAGAAACAAAATTTGACCATGAGGAGAGAAGGTTACCCACATTTTGGCTGCCTTGCAATTTTCTCTCCCACCAAACAAGAGCAGTGTCGTTCAGCCGAAGAGAGGCCAAATGGATCTTTGCCTCATCCTCCTCAATTTGCTGAATCCTGCAGTAGACTTCAATCTTCCTAACCCAGTTGTTAAAATTTTCTGCATTACTTTCACCATGATACATGGGAATATCAAAGTTGACATCTAATTTAAAGAAGGGTTTCTTAGATGCATTTCTTGAATTCCTATGATGATGGTTAGAAGATGAGGAAGAAATTTCACTTGCAGGATGAGAGGGAGGTGGATATCCTCCATTATCTCCATTCCCTGAACCTTGTCCTTTTGAAGCATTCCCCCCTACTTTCTCTAGTCTCTCAAGTCTAGAGAACAACTTCTCTACCTGATTTTCCATGGCGTAGAAGGTCTTGTGGAATTTTAGCTCCTCCTCATTTCGAACATCGTCATCCATGTTTCTTCTTCAATGTGCACGTCCCTCTTCGGGATCAAAAGACCTTAGTGTCCCTTTGCCTCTTCGTAGCCTATTTCTAGTTAGCATACAAGCATGTAATTCACATCTACAAACACCTGCTCCGATACCACTTGATCCAAATATTTTGCTTGAGATGTGTTAAAGAATTACATGCAAAAATTGCAGCTTAAACAAGAAACTTTAAAGGCATAAACATAAGAAGAGAGAAGCAATTAACATCATGCAAGAAGACACATAATTGATATTGAAATTCGTCCAGGAGGGACTACGTTGAGATGTGTTAAGGAATTACATGTAAAAATAGTAGCTTGAACAAGAAACTTTAAAGGCATAAACATAAGAAGAGAGAAGCAATTAACATCATGCAAGAAGACACATAATTGATATTGAAATTCGTCCAGGAGGGACTACGTCTTCGGGCCCTGCTCAATTAGTGGGGAGGCCCTCTTTCATTAAGTGGCGGTAAAAATGAAAGTACAAGTATTAAATGCAAAATTACACCCTTATACCTCCATAGTTGAAAGTGCCCGAAAATTGGAGATCTTTGATGAAGAAATGGACAACACCGTTGGATTCGTGGCGCCTAAAGGTACAGGATCCATATAAAATTTGCCTAAATATGACAAAGTGAAAATATGACCCCTCTGGAAATGGCTCAGATCATGGTTCCGCCCCCCTCTTGTACAACGCTCATGGTTTAGCCTGTTTCGTACTTCATGCCTGCTCCTGACCTGCCTGGGCGCACTTATGAAATGCAGGTTTTTTATATTAAAATCCAAGTAGACTTTACCAAGCCTGTCGTTGTCTTAGTTGGTTAAGATCCACAAATTGAGGGGAGGGGGTCGGGTGGTCAAACTTCGTCCCCTCCTTTATAAGTCGGACATTTTTTTTAATAATCGTGCATTGTTATTTTTACAAACCCATCGTATCAAGTTTTAAAGGCAAGTGGGGTTCGTTGGGGGGTCGGGCCTGCATTGGGCAACCTACCCCACATATTTTGTCGACGGTATGTATGTATGGTGTGAGGAGGGTTGGCGGTGGGTTTAACAACCCCTGTGACACTTTTTAATATAAAGTCGTATATAGGCATGTGGGTTGGGGCCGCGGGGTCACGACCGTTGGCCCCACCCATTAATACATGGTGTCTTGGAATGTGGGAGAGGGGTCTGGCGGGGTCATGGCTCCCGACCCCTAATATAATATGATTTTTTTATGTTCATTGGGTAGGGTGAGGGTCATGGCCTGCCCTGCCCTTTTTTAAATATATTTTTTTTATGATATTCAACCTTTTCTGGCCTACCTTAGCTTTGAAACCATGTTGATAAATCAATGTAAGTAGTCTAGGGTTTGATTCCTCTTTATTGATAATTACTTTTGAAATATGTTGAGTTCCTTTAATTATTTACTAGAATATACTTCATCAAGCAATTACCAAATTCTGTGTATATGAAGATCACAAAAACATAAGACACAAGATGTAGGCACTATGTTAGGGAAAAACCCCTCTCTAGGGGAAAACTCAATCAAAATTCTCTTCCTTCAATAGTTTTCTTTGAGACTCTTCACCCTAGACATAGACCAAACCTTTCCTCCACACCAAGTTAGCCTTTCCAGATCCTCAACCCAATAGCAACAAGAAATTGTTCCCAACAAATTCAATTATGCAACAACTTATGGCATTAGGCAACAATTGGTAGCAACAACACAAAAATACCTCGATCTCCCAATCTAGGGCACAAAAGAGAGAGAGAGTAGCACCAAAACTTTGATTTTATTCTTCTTTTCTACTTTGACCCAACTCACACTCTTTTTGGCTTCCTTGACCCACTTCACACTTTTTCTGACTTCCTTAGACGTATCGAACTTTCTTGAGATGAAATGCTCCAAATGAATTTGATCTCCTTCTATTTATAGGCTCTAGGTGAGGTCAAATTGGTCTCCTTTAGGCCGACTTGGTGTGGAAGTGACATAAATCATATTTGACTCAATAATAAACATTTTTACACGATTCAAAAGCCCAAGAAGGGTCTATTTAAATGTATAATGACTCCATTGACTCAATTTTAATCCTACGAGTCCACAATGGGGAATTTGACTAATATAATAATGATCCAAGCATAAAACCCATGCTTTAATAAGTCATTGTTACAATAATAAAAATTCATTTATTTATTCTTTTGACAAGTACATTACATAATGACGTAAATACATTTTATGAAGACCGAACCTAGTTACATTCTTCAACAAGGCGTAGCCCTATAGGAGGTTGAAAGAGGCTGTTGAATTCTTAGTTAAACGGAGAGAGGGGGGGAGGGGTGAATCAGTTTAACACATACATGGATTTTTAAAACTTTTCTCTTAAAACTTATTTACACCTTCACTTCATGATCAACTTAATATGTGAGCAATCTTTATTAGTGAGCAGCAAGTATCAAACAGATTTGTTAATGTAACAACAGCCTTAATATGTGAGCAACAAGTATTAAGCAGATTAGATAAACCACATCAACACATAGACATCATGCACAGAGACACCAGATACAAGTGGAAACCCATAAAGGGAGAAAACCACATTTTATTATTGTTGTGATGCAAAGGCAAGCTCCAACTCCCTCTCACCACTGATTTTCTGTAGGCACCAACCTACAGGAGGCTCCTACCTCAATTCTGCAAGCTACAACTTGCAAGGAAGCTCCAACTCCCATCAATTTTCTGCAGGCACCAACCTACGGGAGGCTCCAACCTCAGTCAGCTACAACAGACATTTTATCAAGCTTCAACTTGATAAGGAAGCTCCAACTTCCTCAATTTATCAACCAGAATGTTTGCTGATTTACCTCAGATATCAGCTCTGTTCTGTAGCATCTCTTTCTGCTCCTCTCTTCCTAATCTTTTCTGTCTTAATTTTCCAAACTCTGCATTCTCTCTTCTTACTCTCTCTCACCTCTTGCAGCTTTCTTATTTTCTTCAACTCTCTTCAATTCTGCTGCACACTCTCTTCTTCTCTCACTCTATTTTCGTCAACTTTCTCCCCTTGGATATTACCCTGTTTTATACAAAAATAGCTTCATGGTTGTTTGTATTCTACTGGGAATTCGAAATGAACAGCCATGTCTCTTTTCCTTCTGCCTTCTCATCTCTTTTCAGTTCACTCAAAAAAATGTAACTGTAGGTGCTTATTTTAATATTACAGTGGGATATTTTCACTCTTCCGGAGACTTGCTAATGCATCACAACAATATAAATTAGAATCGTTTACATTCAATTACAATGAGAACTCCAGCTCACTCATTCAGCCTCTTGGCTTGCTGCGCATTTGTCTTTTCTTTGACTGTGTCTTTGTCCCTTTCGGCTCTATTTGTTTCCTTATTCACTATCGCAGGGTAACGGCCATATGCCATACATTTGTAACTGTGCTTTTTATATCAACGCTTTATATATATATATATATATATATATATATATATATATAATGTAATTTCAACTCTCGGCATACTTATACAGAGCTTTAGTAAAAAAACAGCCACGTCCACTGTAACAATAAAGAATCATGTTAATACATAAAAAAATGCCCTTTCGAGCCCACTTGCCATGCTTTCCAATGCGATATATTACTCCTCGATTTCTTCCGATTGCGATTGATCGCAATCGCAATTTCCATTTGAATGTATCGACATTCCAATGCTTCGATGCTCCGATTCCGATGATTCACTGTTTACCGGAACTCAACCATATATGAATCATATTTTATAAACCCCATCGGGTCCAGTCTTTCATCACAATCGCAATCTTTTAATATATTGCTCCGATGTTCTGCTTTTGTCCGATGCGATTGACCACTATTCACTGTATTTTGCCGATGCGATGAATCACTGTTCACTGTATTTTTCCGATGCGATGAATCATTGTTCTGTCGATGCGATGTATGGGTCCAGAACTCAAACACACATATGAATCATGACTTATTGATCCATCAGGTCCGCATTTCAATCGGAACTCTTGTCAACATGTTCCGATGCCCTTATATTCTCCGATGCGATGGCATACCTTTAAGCCGGACTTCAAACACACATGAGTCACCGTGTATAATGAATCGGGTCTGGAACTCAATCGCAATCGCAATATTTTGATAACAAGTTCCGCTGCCAGCTTTTCTCCGATGCGATTGGGTGAGGGTCCCACAGCATAAGACTTTTGTTTGATTTAAATCCGAACAAACCTTTTGTATTCTTAATTTCGCATCCATAACTATAATATATATATATACACCTTGTACTTTAACCATTAGCACGAGATTTTATGATGTATTCAATTCACAGGCCCGCATATATTTGATAAACTTTACACCTTTAATTCATTCAAATTCCAGCGCCCTTTGAACATCTAAACCCGCATACAAATGCATTATATAAGATTTAATCTTTATATATATATCAATATATTATAGACCAAAACACATATATATATACTCCGCATAGATCAAAAGTTAGACCATGTATTGGACCCTTTGTTTAAAAGATGCTACCCTTTGTTTGATATATATGTATACTTTGCCAATGGTTTAAAACTAACATTGCTCGTCGGGCCCACGATGCATTGCACCATGCCTTTATATATTGCGCACCATATAAATATATATGGTTTGGACCTTTGCATATAAGGCGCAACATAAATGAGGCATTGCATATATATAAGCTTTATGTTTCAGCTTTAGTGTATCCTCCAGCGTGGGTTATGATTCTCAGAATAAGGTTTATATATATACTTTGCCGCTTGGGTTAAGATTCCCGGAATTGTGTTTATGTATCCTCCAGCTGTGGTAAGGATTCTCAGAATTTATGTTTAGTGTATCTACCAGCTGGGGTAGTGATTCTCGGAATAACGGCTCTGCCTCTGCCTCTGCCTTTCTGCGATAACGACTTTTCTCTTGCCTGTGAAGCTACTGCCGATATGGCTGTCTGCCGCCTCTGCCTTTGCAGTCGCTAACGCATGGTTATACCTTTCTTCTTCCTTGTACCTCTTTGCTCGACCTGCTGCCTCTCTTGCCTGACCGTTTCATCTCTTCCTCTCTAATTTCTTTGCCTCTACCTCTGCTTGCTTTGGCTCTTTCCTCAGCCGATCTCGGGTAAATTTTACCTGCTGTCTTTTGCTTATATTCTTTGCCTCTCTTCATCTGCTGCCTTCTTTGTCTGTCTCTGTCTTTTCTGCCTCTATTGCCATCAATGACAACATTTCCAATAGTCTCCCCCTTTGGAATTGATGGAAATACACTTCCTTTGTTTGCCTGTTAGGGTCCTTTCTCCTGTTTCTTTCTCTTTCTCCCCCTTTGACATCAATGGCAAGGGGTTTGAATTTTTTATTTTTATTTTTCAACATTTCGTGCATTTCCTCTTTCTGAGATCTTCTGACTTTGTACGTTGCTGCTCCAACCTTTGGATTAGATTCACGTTGGGTTCACCACTGACCCTTTAGTATTTTTATTGATTCTTTTATGCTGGATGTATTCTTTCCATAATCCTTTTGATCCTGAGGACTTGTTTCATGCTTCCCTTGCTGGATGATCTCCCCTTGGAATGATATTTTCATTTATGTTCTCCTCCTGAAACTGTGATTTTTCTTCATATCAGAGAGTAGCATCTACAGATACTAGCCCTAGTCTGTCTCTCAAATATTCAAATGGTTCTTTAGCAAGCGGTTTGGTAAATATATCTGATGTCTGTTCTTTTGTTGGTACATACTCCAGTTTTACTATCTTCTGAGCCACTTGTTCTCGGAGAAAATGATACTTGATTGGGATATGTTTAGTTTTTGAGTGAAGCACAGGATTTTTAGATATACAGCTAGCACTTAATAATATCATTTGATTGAGATAGGTTCATCAATGCTTACCTTCATGTCTTGGAGGGTTTGCTTCATCCACATGACTTGTGTACAACATGCTGCTGCTGCTATATATTCTGCTTCTGTTGTAGATAGAGAGATAGATGTTTGTTTCTTGCTTAACCATGCCACCAGAATTTCTCCTAGATAGAATGCACCTCCACTTGTGCTTTTTCTGTCTTCCACACAGCTGGCCCAATCTGCATCTGTGTATGCTGTCAAAGTGAAGCTTTTGCTTTTAGGATACCAAAGTCCATATTGTGTTGTTCCTTGTAGATATATAAATATTCTTTTAACTGCCAGAAGATGGTTTTGTTTAGGTGCTGCTTGATATCTAGCCACTAATCCTACTGCTAGCATGATTTATGGTCTTGATGCTGTCAGATACAATAGACTTCCTATCATGGATCTGTAGAGTTTTTGATCTATATCAGCAGATCCATCATCAACACACAACTTGCATCCCGTGATCATGGGAGTTGACACAGGCTTGCAGTCCTCCATTTTGAACTTTTTCAACATTTCTCTTAAGTACTTTTCCTGTGAGATGAATGTGCATGTGTTCTTTTGCTAAATTTGAAGTCCTAAGTAGAAACAGAGCTCTCCAATCATGGACATTTCAAACTCTGATTTCATCTCTTCTGCAAACCCTTTTGCTAGTTCATCTCTGTTGCTTCCAAACATAATGTCATCAACATATACTACAACAATCAGGAATTCATTTTCATGGGATTTTATGTATAGATTGCTCTCTACTCCACCTATCTTAAAGCCTTGTTTTTGCAAATATTTATCGAGTCTTGAGTACCAACCACGAGGAGCCTGTTTCAGTACATATAGAGCCTTCTTCAATCTGCACACATAGTCTTCTTTGTTTGTTAAAGATAAACCTTCTGGTTGTTCCATGTAGACTTCTTCTTCTAGATCTCCATTTAGAAAAGCAGATTTTACATCCATGTGATATACCTTGAAGTCTTGGTAGCATGTAAAGACGGCTGTTTGATGGCTTCCATTACGACTCACAGGGGAAAATGTTTCATCGAATTCAAGTCCTTCATTTGTGAACATCATTCACAGAGACAAATCCTGACTTTAT
Source organism: Pinus albicaulis (assembly GCA_034641835.2). Taxonomy (NCBI): domain Eukaryota; kingdom Viridiplantae; phylum Streptophyta; class Pinopsida; order Pinales; family Pinaceae; genus Pinus; species Pinus albicaulis. Next base: position 1,115,748,432 of record CM076583.1, on the reverse strand, counting down.
TTAGAATTCACTGTGCTTCCTCATTCTGTTTATTTTTGAATACCCATTTGAGCCTATGACATTTTCTCTAGGTGGGTCCAGAGCTGCGTTCCAGGTATTGTTTTTCTCAATTTGGTCCAATTCTTCATTCATTGCATTCACCCAATACTTGTCCTTGCTTCCTTCTTCAAATCTCTTTGGCTCTATCTGTGATAACATGGCTATGTATACCTCTTCTATTTGTTCTCTTAGCCACCTTCTTGTCTGGACCCCTACTTTCTTGTCTCGTATGATCTAATCTTCAGGATGATTCTTCTGAGTGTATCTTGAGGGGGCTTTCGAGCTTAGATCTGCATCTTCTGTTGTGTTTCTTGTTTCATTATCATTTTTGTCTTTTTCATGGTTGTCTGATGGACTACAACAGTCTGTATCTATTATATTGTTTGGAAGTTCTTCATCAAACCTCACGTCAATACTTTCTACTATTTTTCAAAGAGTCTTGTTGTAGCACCTGTACCCTTTAATTTTGGAAGCATATCCTAGAAAAATCCCTTCATCTGTTATTGCATCAAATTTCCCAAGACTTTCATCATTATTCTTTATGTAACACTTGCTCCCAAAGATTCTGAAATGTTTGATTGAAGCTGGCTTTCCATGCATAGTTCATAGGGAGTCTTGTCACTGATTGGCCTTAAGTGAGCTTTATTAAGGATATGCATTGTTGTGTGTACCGCTTCTGCCCAGAATGTTTGAGGAATATTATTCTCTTGCATCATGTCTCTGGTAATTTGTTGAACAGATCTGTTTTGTCTCTCTACTACTCCATTCTTCTGAGGTGTCCCTGCAATAGTAAATTGTTGTTTTATGCCATTTTCATTGCATAGATCTGCAAAGTCATAATCTGTGAATTCACCTCCTCTATATGATCTGATGCATTTTACCTTGCATCCTGTCTGATTTTCTGCTAATGCTTTGAATATTTTGAATTTGTCCATAGCTTCTGATTTATTCTTGAGAAATGCAACCCATGTCATTTTGGGGAAATCATCTATTATTATGCAATGGGCTCCTATCTTAAGTGTTTGAGTTGCCCAAGTCCCCACAAATTCCTTAACTGCTGCATTTGGAGTAGTCTACTTTTGATAACTCATCTTTGGCCTTAAATGATGTAAATTCACATTTACCCAATTGACAAGATTATAATTATTAGAAGGCCTTTTATTTACGTATACGTAGCTTTCTTCTTGCTCAGTCTGATGATATGATAGAAGCTGAGATGTCCCAATCTCCTATGCCATAACCATGACTCCTCAAGTTTGCTAAGATGGCATGCTTCATCTTCCTCTTTCACGATGCAAACATTGCTCTCTGTTCGAACACCTTTGAGCAGAATCTTACCTATGGTGCTTGATCTGACTTCACAATCTTGTGCTCTGAAAAGAACTTCACAGCCTTTATCACAGATTTGACTGAAACTCAGCAAATTTTCCTTCAGCCCATCTACAAATAGTATATCTTGGGCCTTACCTCTGCCATTATCTAAGCTGACTGAGCCCTTTCCCTTGATTTTTCCTGATTTATCATTGCCAAAAGTAACAGTACCATTTTTCTTTTAATCAAAAGTTATAAATTTTCTCCTATCTCCAGTCATATGTTTTGAGCAACCTTTGTCCAGTCTCATTGGCTTTTCGGATCTTGACGATTTAGAAGCCGAGTCACACTTATTCTCCTTCTTTTTCCATTGGAGGCATCCTTTTGTTTGGTATCTTTTGTGAGATGATGAATCACATCCTTTCAGAGGAAATTTGGAAGGCATATATCCAACTTGATTGCATATACAACATTTGATCGTAGTTTTTGCAGAATTGTGAGTATGAACAAAATTTCTTTGATTCCTAAACCTCCTTGAGGTGTTTAACATCAATATTTGTCCATAATTTCTACATTCAATCATTTTATGGCCAAATTCCTTACAATAAAAACAATAACCATAGAAATTATTTGCATACCTGATGTAAGGTTGTTTTCTCCATTTGTTTGTTTGAGACAGTCTCTTCACTGTTTGCATCTTTTTCTAGTTTAAATTACTCCTCCTTGCATGACAATATGCAGCAATGTGTCCCTGCTTGTGGCAGACATAACAAGTGGCATTGTTCATAGGAGGGAAGAATCTCCTTTGATGGCTTTCAAATTTGACATACTTAGGGGCAGATAAATCTTTTCCTGTTGTTTGAGTATTTCTTTCATTCTTTGTTATTAGAGGATTTTTCTGGGTTCTGTCTCCTTCCTTACAATTTTCTTCTTCTGTAGGCACTATTTGAGCTGCTTCATCATACTTCTTTGCTTTTACAAAAATAATCTCTCTGTTTTCCTTTTCTTTGTTTTTACTTGATTCTCCTTCATAGCCTATTCCAGTTTTTATCATAAGCGATCTTTGAGCAACCAGAATTTCATTCAACTTACTAGAGCTTGTTGTTTGAGAAGAGTTTATAACCACTTTCCTTTGAGAATTTTCTAATTTCTTCTTGAGACATACTACATCTTCTTCCAAATTTTCTTGTTCCTGAGTTTTTTCCTTGATTTTCTTAAGTAACATTTCCTCTATCTTCTTGGCGTATTGAAGCTCTATCTTTAGTTGCATCAGGACTTCTGAATTCTTTTCTTCCCGTACATACTTGAGGAGAATTTCCTTTTGTTTTCTGCATTTCAGCTTGAGTCTATCAATCTCTTCTAGAGCACTTCTTAGCTCCCCCTCAAGGTCAAGTTCACCTTCTTCTTCTTCATCTTCTAGCAAGAGACCTTCAAGTTCTTCTATATCCATCAATAGAAATTCAGAGGTTCCATCTTCACTTGAGATTTCATCTAGATCTTCAGATGTACTGCCTTCTTGTTGAGCATAGAAGGATTTTCTACTGATCTTCTTTCCTTTCTGCCAGTTCTTTGATTTATTTTTCTCTGACTCTTGAGCATGATTCCTTACTTTCTTGTGAGGACACTTAGCAGCATAGTGTCCCACTCTTCCACAGTTAAATCATTTGAAGGGGAGTTTACCTTTGTATTTACCTAAGCCTCTATCCAATTTCTTGACAAACTTTGCCTCTTCTTCATCTGAGCAAGAGCATATGTCTCCCTCTTCTTCTTTCTTCTTTTCTGTTTTAAAGGCTGCTTCCCTCGTACTTGGCTTCTTCTGTGGGAGCCTCATCTCATATGATGTATTAAATTTCCAAATGCATTGGTTCATAGTCAAGAGTCCCAATGTGATTGTTTCCATTGCGGACACCTTAGGATTAAACACAGATGTCTTCCAAAATATTTTGACAATTATACTTTCGCATGGTTGAATTAAAACTTTCCATATTGTTAATAATTTATCCAACTTTAGCGATTCCAAACTTTCCTCTCATTTCATTTTTTTCAAGTTCTCAAAGCTGGGCTCTATAGACTTGAAGTTTGGCAGTCTTTCTTTTCTGTCCTGTGGATGTTCTAGAAGTATCCCCACATCTCTTTGGCAGTGTCTTTGTGCATTACTTTGATAAATTCTGCTTCACACAATCCATTTAAGATGGCATTCATGGCTTTTGCGTTAGCTACAAAATATTGTTTAGTTTTCTTTTCTGAGTTAGTTTCCTTTGGGGCATATCCTAATTCCACAGCACCCAAAACTTCTATTCCTAGAGACATTATGTATGTCCTCATCCTGATTTTCCAGAAGGTATAATTTTCACCTGTAAATAAAGGGGATTTATTGGTTGAGCATCCTTCTTTACTAGCCATCTCGAGAACCTAGAATCTCCTTTGGTTTGTTAGTAGACCTGAAGAACAGCTCTCTTGAATGATATTAGGTGGATTAAGCCCTGAGAGAGGAAATTGATCAGTTTAACACATACATGGACTTTTAAAACTTTTCTCTTAAAATTTATTTACACCTTCACTTCATGATCAACTTAATATGTGAGCAATCTTTATTAGTGAGCAGCAAGTATCAAAAAGATTTGTTAATGTAACAACAGTCTTAATATGTGAGCAACAAGTATTAAGCAGATTAGATAAATCACATCAACACATGCACAAAGACACCAGATATAAGTGGAAACCCATAAAGGGAGAAAACCACATCTTATTATTGTTGTGATGCAAAGGCAAGCTCAACTCCCTCTGCCCAGTTTTTAGGCACTGTCATGAGGCTTCTACCTCAATTACATAAGCTTGCTTGCGAAGCTCAACTCGCTTCAAATTTTAGGCGCAACCTCGGGCCCAACTCCCGATTAGCTACAGGCGGCATTCTCAAGCCCGGCGATATGAAGCTCCAAATTCCTCAATTTATCAACCCAAATGTTTGCTGATTTACCTCAGATATCATCTCTGTTCTGTAGCATCTCTTTCTACTCCTATTTTCCTAATATTTTCTATCTTAATTTTCCAAACTCTGCATTCTCTCTTCCTACTCTCTCTCACCTCTTATAGATTTTGTATTTTCTTCAACTCTCTTTAATTCTACTGCACACTCTCTTCTTCTTTCATTCTCTATCCATCAACATCTCCCCTTAGATATTACCCTGTTTTATACAAAATAGCTTCATGGTTGTTCGTATTCTACTTTGAATTCGAAATGGACAGCCATGTCTCTTTGCCTTCTACCTTCTCATATTTTTTATCCGCTCATTCAAAAACTATAGCTGTAGGTACCAATTTATCATTACAGTGGGATATTTATTCTCTTCCGGAGACTTGCCAATGCATCACAACAATATAAATTAGAATCATTTACAATCAATTACAATAAGAACTCCAGCTCACTCATTCAGCCTCTTGGCTGGCTGCACATTTGTCTTTTCTTTGACTGTGTCTTTGTCCCTTTCGGCTCTGTTTGTTTCCTTATTCACTATCGCAGGGTAATGGCCATATGCCATACATTTGTAACTATGCTTTTTATATCAGCGATTTCTATACAGAGATTTTGTAAACAAACTTCCACGTCCACTATAACCATAAAGAATCATGTTAATACATACCAAATGCCCTTTCGGGCCCACTTTCCATGCTTTCCGATGTGATATATTACTCCTCGACTTCTTCCAATCGCGATTGATCGCAATCGCAATTTCCATTTGAACGTATCGACATTCCAGTGCACCGATGCTCTGATTCCGATGATTCACTATTTACCGGAACTCAACCATATATGAATCATGGTTTATAAAGCCCATCGGGTCCAGTCTTTCATCGCAATCACAATATTTTAATATATTGCTACGATGTTCTGCTTTTGTCTGATGTGATTGACCACTGTTCACTGTATTTTGCCGATGCGATGAATCAATGTTCACTGTATTTTGCCGATGCGATGAATCACTCTTCTACCGATGCGATGTACGGGTCTGGAATTCAAACACACATATGAATCATGACTTATTGATCCATCAGGTGCACATTTCAATCAAAACTCTTGTCAACATGTTCCGCTGCCCTTAGATTCTCCGATGTGATGGCATACCTTTAAGCCAGACTTCAAACACACATGAGTCACCGTGTATAATGAATGGGGTCTGAAACTCAATTGTAATCGCAATATTTTGATAACAAGTTCCACTGCCAGCTTTTCTCTGATGCGATTGGGTGAGGGTCCCACAGCATAAGACTTTTGTTTGATTTAAATCCGAACAAACCTTTTGTATTCTTAATTTCGCATCCATAACTATAATATATATATACGCCTTGTACTTTAACCATTAGCACGAGATTTTATGATGTATTCAATTCACGGGCCTGCATATATTTGATAAACTTTACACCTTTAATTCATTCAAATGCCAGCGCCTTTTGAACATCTAAACCCACATACAAATGCATTATATAAGATTTGATCTTTATATATATATATATATATATCAATATATTATAGACCAACACACACATATATATATACTCCACATAGATCAAAATTCAAACCATCTATTGGACCCTTTGTTTAAAAGACACTACCATTTGTTTGATGTATATGTATACTTTGCTAATGCTTTAAAACTAACATTTCTCGTCGGGCCAACGATGCATTGCACCCTGCCTTTATATATTGCGCACCATATAAATATATATGTTTTGGACCTTTGCATATAAGGTGCAACGTAAATGAGGCACTGCATATATATAAAATTTATGTTTTAGCTTTAGTGCATCCTCCAGCATGGGTTATGATTCTCGGAATAAGGTTTATATATATACTTTGCCGCTTGGGTTAAGATTCCCGGAATTGTGTTTATGTATCCTCCAGCTATGGTAAGGATTCTTGGAATTTGTGTTTAGTGTATCTACCAGCTGGGGTAGTGATTCTTGTAATAACGGCTCTGCCTTTGCCTCTGACTTTTCCTTTCTGCTTCTGCCTTCGCTGCCTCTACCTCTGCTACTCAACCTCTGCCTCAACTGCTCTCTGTAAATATTAGCTGCTGTATTTTGCTGTTGTTCTTTGCCTGTCTCTGCATCTGTTGCCTCCTTTTTCTATCTCTGTCTTTTCTGCCTCTATTGCCATCAATGACAACATTTCCAGCATTCTTTCCTCACGAACTGTGACACTTTCAACCAAGGAAATATTTTTGATATTTATGACATGAATAATTTTCTTACTTCCACTAGTGTTGATACTATTTTGGCTAAATTAGAATATGTTAAAGTGGACCTTTCACCAGAGTTGTAAGATTAATATTTGGAATGGAAAATAATTTTTTCTAATTTTAACCTCGATGCGACCTCAAACAAAATAAAATCTATCCCAAATAAGAATGCTTGGAAGACATGCCTATATTGATAGTTTCTTTGTTGGAAGTTCATATATAAGGCTTCAGACTTTGGAGGAAAGCTTGAAAATTTCAAGTGAAGAATAAACACAATCAGTAGTGCTAAAATGTCCCCTCACACTTTTATGAATTACTATTACACTGTTAGCATATTTTACCAGTAGTTCCGTCAAAGGTTGCCTGATTTGACTGTATAAATTTGTAAACACATACTAGATTGCATTGATACTGGTACCTTGTGTCTCCTAGAAATTTTGTATACTTGAACTATGAATGGGTGGTGGAAGAGCACTAGTAAATATATCTTATCTGTACCGACAAAAATTCATGCACCTAATATGTCATGTCCTAGTACATTACCAAAAGGAGATAGTAGCAATAAATTCTATGAATTGAGAAAAATACCAAAGTCATGATAGCACTATAACATTTGTCAGAGAGTTGACATGGTGAGAGATGAACATGTTCAAAAGCTAGTTATCCAACTAAATTTCCAGGAACATGTGAATGAAATATTTGAAGATGTCTAAAATGATCCTACTTAAAACAGAAGATGTATTCGTTTAGCCCAAATGACATGATAGAGTAGATATAGGATCCCCATTTGGTTGTAAAGGAGGTCTTTGGCTGGCCTTCTGCAACAATATTTACCTAAAAGTATATGTTGAAATCATATGTGACTGAGGAGAGATGTTTATCTTTAAAACATCATAATATCCTCACTATAAAGTATCAGAAAGAGATCAGGTATGATCACCTTGAATATTTTATTTAACATTTTACTATACCATTTTTTGAACTTGTTGTAATTTTCTGCGTAATAAATTTGCAAACTTTTGGTACTTCTGTAACTTAAAATTTCACAGATAGAGATACTATAGATTAAATATTCCTCAAAATAAAATTCATGTTTTGATTCTTTAATTTGGAAAATTTCAAAGTTATTCAGGCATCAATATCTTAATGCATGTTATGTACCATACTAATATACTATATGAAAGTAAACATTCAATTTCTTCAAGACAATAAAAATGTAATTTTGATAAAATAATTTATCTTTATCTACTAGAGAATAATTAAAAAAAAATCCTCAATAGAAAATTTGCATTCTCTATCTAATGGTACAAAAAGCATACATATTGTCTTGGAGGAGGGATTTTGACTATTGGTTGTGTAGTCAAAATTGATGGTACAACAACTCCTGAAAAATGTGGCACAAAGGTGGCTACAGGTTGGATATACAACACTCACGCCAGATGCAGTCACACCATTATTGTACTGAGAAAACTTTAGAGGTTGAGAAACTTGTTGTGTCAAAGAGCTTACTCCAACCCCTTCTTGTATGCTTTGTATGAGTGTCATAGGAGGGATATTTCCTACAACATAGAAAAGACCTTGAATCATTAGAGATGTTGCTGGTGTAGGTGTAGAGAAACATGGGTTATAGCTCTTTGCATTTGGATTAAGCTTGAATTTCTAAAAAACGAAGCCAATAATTTCACAACAAAAATGACATGAATCCATAGGGTAAGGAAGGATTTGGTTTTTTTATCAGCATGATTACTCGCCCTCTACCTAGCGAACAATATCTCTAGCATTATTTGGAGAACGATCGATGGTTGTGTGGCCACCAAAGCTCGGCACCTAGAATAGGTTTCAAGTATGAAGCAATCTACCAAATTTCATCGACTGCAAGGTCTTCTTCCTCCCTTAGTGTCCTGGATTCTAGTAGACAGGATTCGGATCCTGTAACGTGAAGAACATTGTAGTTGTGTTGATCTCTCATTAGGTTCAACCTATCAATCTTTCTCATAGAGTTGTCTTTCATGTTCAAATGATTAATTGGCTGTAATATTATTTTATATTTGGTTCTACCAGAAAAAATTTGGGTTATTCTTGCCTAGATTTATTAACTCTTCTCGCATTGTTTGCATGAGCTCATTTTTTTCCTTTTTAGTATCATTTTTACAATGCCATATCCCCATAACTTACTGTTATAAAACAAATCACACTCGATTAAAGAAAGCATGATACGTTTTTTTCAATAATAGAAATTTTTGATACAATTTGATAAAAAAATTGGAAATTTTGGTTATCGCTATCAGATTTAAAGATTTGGAGTAAATGGTGCTGAATTTATTTCCATCATAAAAAAATCTATTCGAACACAAATTAAATTTCTTGAAAAACTTTTCACAAAAAACTTTTCACCAAATTCATAGTTCAAAATTATTACCTCAAAATAAGAAAATTCCAAAAAATAAAATCGATTTTCAAGTTCGACGGCCCTACTTCCTCGAAACTTCCACTTGGTAAAGGAAACACAGTCTCACCGACTTTTGGTAAAGGAAACGTGAAAAATAATTGCAGAAGCAGAGAGAACCACCACACCTACCTCCATTTCTACATTGAATGACATAATAATAACTGTATTCTAATTATCTTATGCTTTAAAAAAATAGTGCATTCTAATTAATTTTAAGTTGTCGCGATTTATTATTTATTAAAATTTCAGAATGACATCCAATAAAGTTTTCCATATTTACTTTAAAGCTCCACACCGACTTCCTCGAAATGTGAAATGCGCAACAAAGTCCATGTGCAGAGCACGAACCAACCCACCAAATTTTGATAATGATGACATTAACGTGTCATTGCGGGGCAACCAATATGGAAAGCCTTTTTTACAAGGCTATAGGATATTTAATATACTAAATATTTTCTTATTCTTGATAACGCTATGGTCCTAGGTTTTCCTTAGTATCATCAAAATTTAGGAATAGCGTAGTTAAAATTTTCATGGAATGGCCCCATCATAGTGCACCATATGGTACCTCCACTCCTCCATGAGTCCATGCATGGAAATCCTTGGCCTATGCCTGACAGTGGGCCCACTTTGACGTGACCTATTAGACTGATTTACGCTTGTACATTTTTTACATAGGAGTGTGTGTGATGCTTTTTTTTATTTTTCTTATGTTGTGCCATGTGATAATTTTTCCAATATCTCATATAAGCCAAAAATCCAAAAAAAATATAAAATTCAGAAAATAAAAAATATATGGTCCTATTTTTACCTCATCCTTATTTTTCTTCCATTATGTGATTTAAAAATGGGTCTAGTCTTTCTGGATAGTTTTTATAGGACTGGGTGGCATTTTTAATTGCAACAGCCATTGGAACTTAGGTGCATTTCTCTAAACTTTACATATGGGGGTAGGCCATATATCACCGTCACCTATGCATTATTGACCAGTAGTGCCATCATTATGCCTTAGGTCTGACCCAATCAAGTTGTGACATTTGCCTCTCTCTTATGCAACCTATATCTTGGTGGTATATCCTACATGTACATGGATTCCATAGTTTAGATATTTTTTTATATCTCGGTATTCATGCAGTTGTTTTTATTCTCTTTCTGAATCCCTCCCTTGGATCCCCATGACCTAAAATTTGAGCCTCATGGCATGTTCTTTGAGATATTTTTATCCTTAGCTCGAGAGGATTCCACACTATATCTCTTAATATTTAAACATTCTATCATCTTGTTTATGCAAAATGAGTCTTGGTTTCCTCATTCCATCCGCATCGTCTGCTTGTCCTATAATTTGTTTTCACTTGGTGTTTTACCCTTTCCTAGAGGGACTATTGTGATGAGTGGTATTATTAAGCTAGCCTCTTTGTTTCCTTATGCTATGAATGGTTCCACCATGATCGTAACTAGCTACCACCTTTTATACCACTCATTCCTCTAGGATGATCTTCCTTACTATCCTTCTTATGCTCGTTAAAACCTGAATGACACCAAGCTCCTTTTTTCCTTCTTTTCATCCTTTTTAACCAATGAAAATGTTGTGCTAATTTTGGCCCTCTTTTCATGACTCGTTAAACTTGTGAAAACACTAAGTTTCTTTTGCCATTTTCTCATGCTCGTAAAATCTAAATGCAATTATTGAGTTGTTACCATATTTTCTTGCTTGTTAATTAAATTGAAACTTAGGAGAAATCTTTTTTCCATTCTCGAAGACTGTTAAACCATGAGAACGGTACAATTGTAATTTTATCTCTTTTTCAATGTCATTAAAATTTATAAAAAATATCATATGCGTCTTATCTTTTGTGCTGATGAAATAATGAAGCAGACTAAAAAGAGAAAATGGGAAGGAAAAATTTATTTATGTTATTCTTCAAAATGGCAGCATCAGTTGTGTTTCTCTTGAACATGGAACATGTCTGCATAATTATCTTATAGTTGTGTTTTCGCTTACCTAGGAGTCGTACCATACATATGAGTCTATATACTCCTCCAACTAGTGACTCTTCCAAACACTATGTAGCATGCTTCAATTCATTCTGTGTTCTTGCACGATATCACGTGGTGCTAATTAGTCATGATGCCAAGTCACTTTTGTGTCATATTATTATACATTCAAGGAAGTCTCATCTTGTCTCATACATCTATATTTTCCAATTGACCTTTTCGATTTAACCATTCCTGTGTTACTTGTACCTTTTAACTTCATGACTTCATCCCTTCACTACATCAAATTTATTTGTTCTTGTTGAAATGTTTAAAAAGGTCCAACATTCATAATGTATAATGCAATAATGATTTTATGTATTTTATGTAAATATAAAAATGAATTTTATTATTATTATTTTTAAGCATGGGTTTCATGCTTAAGTCAATTTTATTTATAGATCAAGCACCCATTTTGTGTTTCTAGGGCTTTTTCATTAAGTCTAGGAATCAATTGAGTCATTGTAATATGTAAGACCTCTTTGGGAATGTTGTACTATGTAAAATAAATTTATTTGATTCATAAGTGACCCTGTAAGATAAGTCAACCTAGCTATAAAAAGTCAATCTAAATGAAATATAAGGTCAAATTAATGCAAGAAATATGTACCCCTAGAAAGCTTATATATAAGAGGAATTCAACCTCAGTTGAAACATACACACAAGAAATATGAGGAAAGAGAAGAGGTTCCACCTTAAAATAAGAATTCCTAAGTCAAGCGAAGTTTAAGCACGAAGCTAGAATTTAAGTTTCTAGGTCTCTCTCTCTCTCTCTTATGTGTAATGAAATTCTAAAACTGCTAGGTCGAAGTTGCTGAAGAATTTGTTGCGGTCAAATTTGCTGAAGAAATTATTGGGATCGAAGTTGTTGGAGAAGTTTCTAGAGAAGTTGTTGGGGTCAAAGTTGTTTAAGAAATTGTTGGGGTCGATTTTTCGGAAGAATTTATTGGATTCGAAGTTGTAGATAAGTATTTCGGAGTAAAGATGCTAGAGAAGTTTCTAAAAGGTTGAAGTTTATTGCTATAGGTTGTGTAAAGAAGGAAGGTTGAATTGGCCTTCGTGGGTTTTTTATCAAGGTTCATAGGTCTTGGAATTCGCCATCTGAACATTCTATAAGAAGAGAATATTTCTTATGGGTTTTCCTCTCAAGAAGAGAAGTTTTAGTCCTGGATTATAACCTACATTTCGTTTCCTCTTGTATCATTTTTATTCATTCTTTTTAGTTGTTTGATGATAAATAACACAATAATAATAAATTGAAATAATAAGATAACCAAGTTAAGTGAAATAACATCACAAGAAATTGTCAAATTAAGAGAAATTACTTAATATAGCTCCCCTTATATTTCTCAACATGGTATCAGAGTTAATGTGATTACAGAAAGAAGAAAAGGCATCTTCAATATCACTCCATTGAATAAGGATACATAAGGTTCGTGAAAAATGATATCATCAAGGATAACTAAGAATCATCCGCGACATCAAATCATTGAAGAACATCAAGGAGGAATATCCAACACATCACAAGGACAAGGATAAAATCATCATAAGAGGAAGAAGAACTCAAGGACCTTACCTCTACTCAAATAAAAAAGGAATACAAAATTGAAGCTTATTGAAGTCTCCACATTCTACAATTCTACATCCAAAGGCAGGAAGAAGAAGCATTGCCATCATCATCAACGAAATTAAGTATTGGCATCTTTGAAGAAGGAAGACGTCATCAAGGAAGTAATCATCTTCAAATAAGGCATCTTCAATTGTCCACATCATTAAGAAGGCATTGAGTTGAAGATATTATCTTTCAAATAGAATATTCAGTTGACAAGTAATTATTAAATATTACTATATCTCAAAACTCAAACCAAATGCCTTCATTCTACAAGGAGAGAAATAAATTGGTTGGAAACTCGAGCTAACTTGCATGGAAAAATATAATTTATCTAATTCTCATGGAGAATGAATTTATTGAATATGTAAATGGCTCCATCACCAAACCATCTCATGAAAAAGCTCAAGCACTATCAAATTACATGAAAGGAGAGATAAGGGCACAAAGGATCCTCATAGAGAAAATCAAGGATTCTCCCATCCCTTATGTTGTTAATTTAAAGACATCGTAGGTTATCTATGAAAAATTGGTAGAGTTGTTTTCTCTGAGCACTAGATGTGAAATCATATATTTAGAAATGAACCATACAAGATGAAAATCTCAAGGGAATAAGGGATATATTTGTATTTCATGAAGGAATTTGAAATTAGATATCTATTACAAGAACATGGAGAAGGAATGTTTGATCGTGATATTACCACCATTGTGCTCAATGCACTAGTTGGTGAATGGGGAAACATTGTGTCAAGCATTTATGGGAAAAAGTAAACCACTCCATTCAGTGATTGGTGGTCATTATGCAAGATTGAAGAATATATATTAAAATAAAAGAATGATGTTGGATCAACTGGAAAAACAAAAGAATATGCAACATCGACAAGGAAGAAAGGAAATTTTGTAATGTTTGAGCTTCGAAATAAGTTTCAAAAGAGAATTGATACGTCAAATATCCAATACTATGAGTGTAAGAAATATGGGAATTTAAAAAGGATTTTTTCTAAACTCAAGAAGGACAATAAGAAGAGGAAAGAAAGAAATGAATCCCATGTCACTGAAGAAGTAGACAAACCTAAAAAGAAGAAGTCAAAGAAGGAGGAAGTGATATACCTCCACTACTAGAAAGTCTCTCACACATTTTCATGTACTTAAAAGTTAGCAACTAAAAATTTAAAGCATCACAAGAATGATAGGATGCATTGTAGAAAACAATAAAAATGATATTATCATTGAAGCATGGAAGGATAGTTGAAATATAAATTTGCATGGGTGAAGTAATCATCATGATAGAAAGGAAGTAGCTCATGGCATATTCATTAGAAGGATATAAGGACAACCGAAGTAGTGGTCTATATGGTTGGAGGAAGCCATCTAGTAGAATAAAATATAAAGAGATCATCATACATCATCATCATTAGGAATAAGCATATGCATAATGAGGATCATCAATATCCTCCATTTGGAATCTCTGTTAGAACTTTCACCTCTACTTAGAAGAAGGAAGTGTCTCATGGAAAGTCTACATTCCACTTTGTGTGGGATTCACTCGATAAAAGGGTGAAGGTGTGGTGACAAAGAAGTGTAGAATGTCAATTTTGTTGAAGTATTTTCATCTACACGAAAGGAAAGGAAGTTGTTGGAATAAGGTTTATATGACCACATGAAGGAAGAGGAATGTATATATTTGATAACAGGTAAGTCATGTCATCATATGGTTACAGATAGAATGGGAAAAATTCTTTGTCTCATGAGCATGGTAAATGAGGAAAAAAACTATTCCATTAGAATTATGCATAATGGCATATAGATAATGTGCCTTGAACTCTTCTATATATTGACAAGATATAATCAATATAATATGACCTCATGAATAATATGAGATGGTTGACAACTATGGTTCTTGTGGTAAAGGAACTATGAAATAGCCTAAGAACGCAATATGCGAAGAAAGGTGAAAGAAGAGTTCGTGAGAAGTTGCATAATAATTTCAAAGATAAGTGATCAACATTTAATAACACAATGATTATCTATGACATCTCCATGGAAAAAAGATACGAATACCCTGATATGTTGGAAATAGAAAACCTTGCTAATATATGTCTTGGAGATGGATTCATACAATATGTGAAAGGATGTTGATGTAGGAAGAGAATGTCATGACAAAAGGTCGTCATAAAAGGGTAACTTCGATTTCATGTCTATTTTTATTTTTGAAAACATCCATTTGGGTTGAAACAGGGTTACTAGAAGATGGTTGTAGAAGTCACCTACAACTAGTATTCAAGAAATTGAATGGAAGATATTGAAAGAAACATGAATTGGAAGAGGTAGATGTATGAAGATAGATATATGATGACTAGAAGATCACTTGCGATGAAGAGAAGGATGACATGAATATTGGTGCAATAGAAGTTTTCGTTGAAGGGGAGTGATGAAGAATATGATTGATGCCCTACAAGAAGAAGGCTCCATGATGAAGAAGTTGAAGATTCATGACATGATACAGAAAAGAAGGATACCTACAAGCAACTGATATTATGTCCACCGAATAAAGTTTTTGTTGGTAACAAGTATGTTGTTGAGAGGGAGCTTGGGTAGGTCCCTTGTGATGAGGGAGCTTGAGTTTATTCATTTTATAGAATGACCATATCATCCCTCGTTAAGAGGGAGAGATATAAACATCATTATTGTCTTCATGTGATGAATAAATAATGGGGTATTTGTTAAGCATATGAGATTTATTATTATATTATTTGAGGATGAGGTAGGGCGTCCAATAGGTAAGAGTATTCGAAGAGGAAATTCCATGAGGATGTGTTAATCCATGATGGGAATGGTCTTAGAAGGACATACCTTGTGAAATTAGAGAAATTTTGAGGTATAAAATGGGTCTCCTAAGGAATATTATAAAATAATAGTGGAAATAATAAAATAAGAATAGATTACATCATCAAATTTGAGGGGGAAAAAAATAAAATACTACTTTTTCAACTTGTATTTCCAACTTATCTCCCTACTATTTTACTCAAATCTTGAGTGACAACACTCATTCGATGTAGAATTTAATTCCTATACAAGGAGTTCCCATGTTGCATACTTTAAGGGACCCTACTACACAAAAAATAAGAAATACATGAAAAATATGATTGCAATCATTTTTTCATGTATTTCTCATTTTTCATGCAGTAGGGTCCATCGAAAGTATGCAACATGGGTAGTCCTTGGATGAGGAGTTAAATTTTTCATCCAACTAGTTCTCCTGCTTGAAATTTGAGTAAAATCGTAGGGAAATAATTTGAAAACAAGAGTTGAAAAAGTAGTTTTTTATTTATTTCTTATTTTTTAATATTTTTATTTTTTTATTCCAAAATGGTGAATCATCCCCCATGGTTTGCATCATCATCTTTAATCCTATTTTTTCTTATAAATTTGATTTTGGTTGTACATTTTTTTTCTAAGGCCCATTTTTTACCTAAAAAAATCTCTAATAAAATTTGGATGGGGTATGTTCCTTGAGAGAAAATGATGAAGGTGTCTATAAATCATTTTCTCCCCAAAATTATTCTTTATTCATGTGGAGAGATAGAGTTTTTAGTAAAGGCCTTTCTATATGACAATGTTCGTTTATACGATGATATGCATTGATATAAGCTGAATAAATATCTTATGAGATGACTTACCAATCTTAGTCTTCTTATGATAATTCTTCAGTATGAGAATTCCCAAGTATGTTGAATGGATTATGAATACCTCCCTAGTTAAGAGGGAGTGTTGATGTGTAACTAGGTTTGGTCTTCATAATGTCTAATGAAATCATGATTTTATGTATTTGATGCAAAGATAAAAATGAATTTATTATTATTATTTTTAAGCATAAGTTACATGCTCGTGTCAATTTTATTTATAGGTCAAGTACCCATTGTGTGTTTCTAGGGCTTTGTCATAAAGTCTAGGAGTCAATTGAGTCATTGTAATATGTAACACCCCTTTGGGCATTTTTTATTATGTAAAAGAAATTTATTTGAGTAATAAAAGACCCTCGAAGAATAGTCAACCTAGCTACAACAATTCAGCCTACATGAAAGATCAAGTTAGCCTCATTGAGGTAATTCGTACCCCTATAAATCATATATATACGAGGAATTCAACCTCATTTAAGGATACACACAACATATGTAGAAGAAAGAGAAGAAGCTTGATCTTAAAAGAAGAAGTCATAAGGAAAGATAAGTTTGAGAAGGAAGGTAGAGTTGAAGTTTTTAGGTCTCTCTCTCTCCCTCTCTCATGTTCAATGAAATTTTCAAACTGCTAGGTTGAAGTTGTTGGAGAAGTTATTGGGTTCAAATTTGTTGAAGAAATTGTTAGGGTCAAAGTTGTTAGAGAAGTTAATGGGGTCAAACTTGTTGGGGAATTTTTTTGGGTCAAAGTTGCTGAATAAATTGTTGGGGTTGAAGTTGTTGGAGTTGAATTTGTTGTAGAAGTTGTTGGGATCGAATTTGCTAGAGATTTTTTTGAAATTTCAAACTTCTTTTCTATAATCTATGTAAGTAAATAAGGAAGGTTGCCTTGGTTTTGGGTGGGTATTTTTCAAGGATCTTAGGTCTTGGAATTCGTCATTTGAACATTCTATAAGAAGAGAAGAATTCTTGTGGGTTTTCCTCCCAAGAGGAGAGGTTTTGGCCCTGGCTTACAGCCTACATTTTATGTCCTCTTGCCTCATTGATCGTCACTATTTGACAATTGGTTGATGATAAAGAACACAATTATAATCAAGTGAAAGAAGAATTTAATAAAGTTAAGTAAAATAACATCACAAGTAGTTGTCAAAGTAAGAGAAACCACCTAATATATTTTCCCCTACATTTCTCAAAAATTCCATGTGGATTGATGGGGGATACATCAAGGCCATCATTTGAAGGATCTTATCCTATAGAATTCATCTCATTATCCAATATATTGATCTAAGAACCAGTAGTAGCTTGGAGCTCGCAGACATCAGTGGCAGGTTTCCTCATGATCAACAGTTGGCTTACAATGTTGTCTCATTATCAATCGAGTCTGTAAGTGTTCGATATCAGCTCATTTATTCACACTTAATGGACTATGCTAGGTACCTTGGGGTATATTTTCATGGATGGTGGGTCCCTTCACATCTATTAATTGTATACCTCATTTAATAGTAAGCAAATGATTTCTATCATGTTCGCTGTCAGTTCATTTATTCTCGTGTCGTAGATTCATACCATTGAGGTCATGTAGGATACCCCAGGTTAGGGACATCTCACTCTTATATGGAAGCTTTCCCAAGTTGTGTTGGAGTTATGTATCATTTATGTACTTTGAGTAATACTTTGGGACACCGCCTATATGTTATGTGTCCAAAGGGATGCTAACATATACTATGACATGGAGCCACACCTTATTTATTGGTGGCTATGATATTTTTAATGCGTCACATGGATCCATTGTGTATTGTTCGTAGCCATGCCTTATAATTTCATGCCATAGATCTGCAGTGCAAGTTTGGATGCCATGCTCAATTTCTCTTTATGACCGAGCATGGGTATGCCTTCCTCAGGGATGTTATTAGAAGACTTAAGGCTTCCACACATTAGTTCCTCCTATCCAACTTCGCAGTCTTGGCTCCTTCCTCCCATTTTGATCTTTGAGTTTTTTTGTAATTCATTTTGTTCATCAGTTTCTCTTTTGACCTCATTCCTTAGGGGGCATCTATTATAACCCTATTTTCCACTCCATTATAGTGAGAGAAACCAAAGTGCAACTTACCTTACCTGCTGGATGGAATGCATCCCATATCACCTTTTGTTTTACTTATGTGAGATTTATTCCATGTTAAAATGGCAGGATTACATAATTGAGTAATTTCTCATAACTATTTTGTCACAAATTTTATTATTATGAGATAATAGTTATTTCATAATTGAGATAATTGAGGAAAAGCTCACAATTAAGAAAGAGGCTTCTATATTTTGTCATTCCCAATGAGATCAACTTGACCCATTTGTGTGTGAGTTGGATAGGAGTGCATTATTGTAGAATTTTCCTAACTTCTCATGCCCCTAGGTGTCTAGATACATTCTTCAAGAGGATAGAATGAACCTTTATAATATCACCAAGGTGAAAGGAGAAATGGGGAGAGGATCCATATTATGATATGGGAGATCTACCAAATACCACCCACAATGCACGATCATGTCTATATCACAATTGCTAGTATAATTCCTATGTATTATTTGATGATGGATGGAATGTCCACCCACAAGGCATGATCTTGTCTATGTCTTCTTTGATTATGAATGTAATTTCCACCCAAAATATAGAAAATACTAAATGCACAAAAATAATTCTTTTCCAAAAATAGATTTTACTCTAATTACCAAAGATCCTACACAACATCTTCTTTGATTATGAATATAATTTCCACCCAAAATATAGAAAATACTAAATGCACAAAAATAATTCTTTTCCAAAACTAGATTTTACTCTAATTACCAAAGATCCTACACAACATCCCTCTGGCTAAATATGTGATGAAATAGGTCCTCATTTGATATCCTCCAATATGTGATATCGGTGTGGAAAAGTGAAGTGTGGGTGGTTCTAATTCGGACTACAATTTCCTGAGGAGGATCCACTTTCTCTTCTATGATGAAATATTGCTTTGGTCGCCATCCTACACCAGTTTTCCATTCACAAAATGAAATGATATAGACCAAAACCACTAAATTGAATCTATCTTTAATCAAACAGAGTTACAATACTATTTAAAAAATGAAAAGTTAAAAACAACAACCATACCATACCTTTGCAAGTAATAAATTTTCCATCCATGTTTGTGCAAAATAGATTTCTTTAGTCATTACAATGGTGATCCATCAACTGAATTTTTTTTATTCAATAACAAGCAAGGAAAATGCTGAGATCTATATATGAGAACCCGTCAATTTTTCCACGATTAATAGTAATGGTGGCACATTTTACTAGCGATCTAGAGTCAAGTCTGGTGGATGGGAAGGATGTTTAGGACCTAAAATCTCTTGAATAACTCTAATCTTGTCCACTATTTTTGTGTTCTCAGGCCACCTTGATCCATTTCACATTTTCATTGACATTTCCATACGGATTGGTATAAGTCACTAAGAACCATAGTCACCAACTTCACCCTAATCCAGAAAAAAAATTCCATAATTCACAATTCAATACAAATACTATATTATTCGTGGAAATTTGACTTGTTTTTTTGGATATGCTAGCACATCTAAGTGAATAGTTTCTAAATAATCCATTTCACATTATCATTGGAATTTACATTGTCATGGCCATTAGTCACTCACAAGCATAGTTACCAAATTGGCCTAAATTGGGACAAACATTACAAAAATGTGTCACTTTTATATGAATATCATACTAGCCCAATAACATTTTAGGTCCATAACCATTATTTTCCACCTATGAAAATGACATATATTCGATTATATCAACCATATTTATTAATGTTAATAATTCTGTATACTTATCGTAATATTATATTAATATCATAATTAAATATTAACAATATAGTAAATATGAAATATTAATATATTAATCATGTATTAAGTAAGCATGTTGAATCCATTTCAACCTTTATAGCAGTATACAATTTATACCTTCAAAAAAATTTATTAATATATATTTTATATTAAATAATAAAAATAATTTAATTAATAAAATAATTAAGTCAATACATATAAAATATTTCATATTTAATTTTAAGTTTAAAATATTTCATATTTGATTTTTTCCTTACACTCTACCCATTGGAGTGTAGTTTACAAGAAAGTAGTAAGCAACTGGAATCTAAGTATAATCATAATAAATTTTTAAATACATTATTTAATATTATTTATAATGAGAAAAATGACTCTATATAATATTATAATTACTAATTTATATTATTAATATATCAGTTATAACGTATAAGGTATAGTATTATTGATTTATATTAGTTTCAATTGTGAAAGACAACATCTTCCTATCTTGACATATACTTTTCCATTAAGTGTATTAACATAAGTTTACATCTAATCTTTATATCATATAAATAAATATGTTTTAGTAAATTTAAAAGGTAAAATCAATGATTCATGGTTACAGTGACTTTACATTTCGAATATATAAATAAATTATTCATTATATCATTTTACGAAAATTTTAAAAAATAAACTCTGTGGATAATATATTGATCATGCGAAGCACAAGGAAACAAACTTGTTGCCTAATACACGGATTAAACAATAAAGAGATAACGTTGAGACTTTCCTCTCCACATCAACAAAACGTTGAAATTGCACTGATTTTTTTTAGTGTTTGAGACCGTGGAAGTCGCGCCTTGATCCTAGTAAAACATGAACCACACATGATCAATCGTCAAATTCGTTAAACCTATTGCCGTAGTCTAATTAGCCGGAGGAATCACCCTGAAAATCATGAAAATTCCGGTAAGTTTTTCAGAAAATCCCGCAGGAATTTTTCTAAATCCATGTTATAACTATCAAAGTTTAATATTTTGGGTGTCCTACAGGTTTTTGATGATGCTGAATCCATTTCCAATGTCAAAATCAGGATTCAAGCACTGTTTCTGCAAGATTTTTAAAAAAAATTTGGCCCGGATTCCGGCCAATTTTGACCGTCCGGGCAATTCCTCTGACTCGTTAGACAACGCCAAAACTATTTTGAATTCCAGCGCACGCCCGCTGAAAAAGTGGAATTGTGACGTACATTCTTTATCCCGCGACTGAGGGTCAGACTACCATTAAAGTGATATTTGGGATAATGTGCTATTCCACTCTCAATCACAGTGTCCAATCAGTAAGCTGTCATTATTTTGCCCAAAATATTACAACTGGCCTCGTGTTACTCTCACGACGAGAATCATAGATGCGGTGCTCCTACGTCTGCCATGTTTTTTTACGCCATACGCGGAAGGTATTCTTCTCGTCGAATTTTTGGGTAAGTGGATATCTAATATACCAATAACTGCTTTAATTTCATAGTCATCCATCTGATAGTCATCCATAAAAACATAATTTTGCATCTAATCTTTATATCGTATAAATAAATATGTTTTAGTAAATTTAAAAGGTAAAATCAATGATTCATGGTTGGAGTGAGTTTACATTTCGAATATAGAAATAAATTATTCGTTGTATGAAAATTTTAAAAAATAAACTCTCTGAATAATATATTGATCATGTGAAGCACAAGGAAACAAACTTGTTGCCTAATACACGGATTAAACAATAAAGAGATAACTTTGAGACTTTCCTCTCCCCATCAACAAAACGTTGAAATTGCACTGATTTTTTTTAGTGTTTGAGACCGTGGAAGTCGCCTCTTGATCCTACTAAAACATGAAGCACACATGATCAATCGTCAAAATGGTTAAAACTATTTGGAATTCCAGCGCACGCCCGCTGAAAAGGTGGAATTGTGACGTACATTCCTTATCCCGCGACTTGAGGGTCAGACGACCATTAAAGTGATATTTGGGATAATGTGCTATTCCACTCTCAATCACTCAAAGTGTCCAATCAGTAGGGGAGAGGCGTCAGTTGCTGAACACCTCAGCGCTGACTGGACCCGGGCCACGTCAACCGATGCCACCGCATGTACGACAGGTGTTGGATGGCATGGCTTTCACGTGCGAGTCACGTGCAGCCGGTCACTGGATTGAACAACCGGTCCAGCCGGTCTACTCCCGCCCTTTTGTGGAGCCTTGTCGACAAACCGCTAGTTTTTGGTCCGGGTCTGGTTGCTGTCTATTGCATTCTCCGTTTGTTGCGATGCTTGGCTCCAATGCCCGACGCCTCCGCCGCCACTCTCTGCGCGCTCCATCCTTAGCAATGGTGTCGCTGCTCTCCTGGGTGGAGCTCCCCTGGTCCTGGTTCGGCTGCAGCAGCATTGCAATCGTGGGTGGT
This sequence comes from Pinus albicaulis, assembly GCA_034641835.2. Lineage (NCBI taxonomy): Eukaryota > Viridiplantae > Streptophyta > Pinopsida > Pinales > Pinaceae > Pinus > Pinus albicaulis. Next base: position 1,115,725,776 of record CM076583.1, on the reverse strand, counting down.
GGAAAATCGTTGCCTGTTCAACCTCGCTTAGCTGGTGGTTTAACCTCGGCGCTTTGGTTGTTTTTCTTCGGCGCTGTGTGGTTATGGGTCGGCTGTTTGCTATTTATGCTTGGCGAGGTTTTGTCATGCCTCAGCCCTGTAGTTGTTTTACCTTCGCCCTGTCGTAATTTTATTCGGCTCTGTAGTTGTTTAACTTTGCTCGGCGCAGTGGTGGTTTTAGTTCGGCTCTGTGGTGGTTTTTCTAGGCTCTGTGGTGGTTTTTATCAGCTCTGTGGTGGTGCGTTTTTCAGCTCGTGCTTTCAGGTGCGTAATTTTTTTTTTTTTGAAGTGTTTTTGCATTTTTTTTTAATGTTGGTGCTTTCTGAATGATTGTGTTTTTTATTTTTAGCAGGTCAGTGGAGAAGGCAAGGACAATGCAATGCAGGACTCTGTGGAATGAAGGAGGAAGCCTGGAGGGATAGGAGTTTTAAGGTAGGACTCTGTCCTACCAGTCATATCTCTGTGTTTTTTAACACATTTAACCTTAAGGAGATGTTTTCTTTTGAGTGGTTTTACAGTGTTTGATTGTGGTTTTACAGCGTTTTACTGTTGTTTCACTGTGTGGTTTTACTGGGGTTTTACTGTCTGTAGGGTTTAGGGTTCTAATTGGAGGTATCATGCCTGATTTTTCTTTTTTGCAGCAGTGGAATGTAGGGTTTTGGGTTTTGAATTTTGCCGTAGCTTTAAAGATTCTGCAGGATTTCAATTCTCATTTCCAAAGTCATCTTCTGTACTACAATGCCATCTAGAGTTCATTCCCTTGTTTAGCCTCTTGAGTGGGAGAGATTCTTTGTATTGTCTTTATGCAGTTGAGTGTCCAAACACAGTGGTAATACATTTTTAATTCTCAATCTCCAGTGCTCTCTGCTATCTATAAATTTTCTTTATACTCTGTGGCCATCTAGAATGTGTTTCCTTGTGCAAAACTCCCGAGTGAAAGATAATCTTGTCTCTATGTGGTACAAGAATTTAAAGAAACTGGCAATACTGATTTGTTGGGTTGTTGGTTTTGCTCTGGTCCACATCTGCTAGTTGATATGTCCACGGAAGTTGAACTTCCGAGGTTTGTTGGGCTCAAAGACTTCACTATTTTGTCTGGGACCTTCGTTGTGCATGGTAACATATAGGAGACTGTTTAGAGTATTTCTGGTTGCTAACTAGAGTTTTGCCCTGTTTTAAGATCAAAAGATTCAATTACGTCTACAATTCCTGTTAGATATAGGATGAAGGTTATTACTCTAAGCCGCAATTTTATGGGAGACCCGCCAGCTCAAGATTTTGTATATATATAATTATACATGAATTGAATTGGATTCCGGCACAATTGGGACTGAAATTTGTTCTTTTAGGTCATGTTGACTAAATGTTGCTCGGCTCAAAGACTTCACTATTTTGTCTGGGACCTTCGTTGTGCATGGTTTGGATGAATTTCTTGCGTCAGAGATTGTGGTAATGATTAAACATATTGTTGTTGCATTATGTGTGGAATTTGATCTTTGACCCTTATTGCCTGTATGTGGACATGCGATTTTGTGTAAGCTATATTCTCTCTCAATCTTAATTTGTTTGGAGAGGAGCTACAAGAGAACAGTAAATTAAGATGTCTGTGGTCTATAAAGAAATCCAGATTAATGTTAGAGTATATTGTCTGGGACCTTCGTTGTGCATGGTTTGGATGAATTGCTTGCGTCAGAGATTGTGGTAATGATTAAATATATTGTTGTTGCAATATGTGTGGAATTTGATCTTTGACCGTTATTGCCTGTATGTGGACATGCGATTTTGTTATCCTTTTTCCTTTCCTTCTTTTAATGTAAATCTACAACATATAGGAGACTGTTTAGAGTATTTCTATATATGATGCAGAGTGAATAGACATTACTTGTAGAGAACAGGCAATACTCGCAACATAACAACAAGTTTGGTTACTCATCTTCTACATGCATTGTTTCCATAATAGTTACAGCTTAGTATAAATGTGAGTTCATTGGTTCGATCTGCTTGGGTACTGTGATTACGGAAAGAGCTCATACTCTTCTCATAGAGACTTCTATTCCCATAGCTATTAAGTGTTGTGCTAATTAAGAGCAGCTTATAGATAGTCATGTAATTAGAATGAATGAAAGCAGTCATATTTTATAAGTGTGATGTGTAATGTTATAGATGGTAATCATACTATAACTAAGGAGACTAGAATCCTAAGTATTAACATGATAACCACTAGTATTGAGCTTCCTATTAGGTCTATTAGTAACCAGTATGTACATAAGATATGGGAATACAAGACCTTTATTATATGTAAAACAGATACAACAAGCTTATCATAGCTGTGATAAGCTATGACATATAATATGACTTATCCCTTTATGTATTTAGACGGATATGCTCATCTTGTTCTGATATTGCCTGTATGTGGACATGCGATTTTGTTATCCTTTTTCCTTTCCTTCTTTTAATGTGAATCTACAACATATAGGAGACTGTTTAGAGTATTTCTGGTTGCTAACTAGAGTTTTGCCCTGTTTTAAGATCAAAAGATTCAATTACGTCTACAATTCCTGTTAGATATAGGATGAAGGTTATTACTCTACGCCGCAATTTTATGGGAGACCCGCCAGCTCAAGCTTTTGTATATATATAATTATACATGAATTGAATTGGACGCCGGCCCAATTGGGACTGAAATTTGTTCTTTTAGGTCATGTTGACTAAATGTTGCTGGGCTCAAAGACTTCACTATTTTGTCTGGGACCTTTGTTGTGCATGGTTTGGATGAATTGCTTGCGTCAGAGATTGTGGTAATGATTAAATATATTGTTGTTGCATTATGTGTGGAATTTGATCTTTGACCCTTATTGCCTATATGTGGACATGCGTTTTTGTGTAAGCTATATTCTCTCTCAATCTTAATTTGTTTGGAGAGGAGCTACAAGAGAACAGTAAATTAAGATGTCTGTGGTCTGTAAAGAAATCCAGATTAATGTTAGAGTATTTTGTCTGGGACCTTCGTTGTGCATGGTTTGGATGACTTGCTTGCATTAGACATTGTGGTAATGATTAAATATATTTTTGTTGCAATATGTGTGGAATTTGATCTTTGACCCTTATTGCCTGTATGTGGAGATGCGATTTTGTTATCCTTTTTCCTTTCCTTCTTTTAATGTGAATCTACAACATATAGGAGACTCCATAGAGTATTTTTGGTTGCTAACTAGAGTTTTGCCCTGTTTTAAGATTAAAAGATTCAATTATGTCTACAATTCCTGTTAGATATATGATGAAGGTTATTACTCTAAGCCACAATTTTATGGGAGACCCACCAGCTCAAGCTTTTGTATATATATAATTATACATGAATTGAATTGGATGCCGGCCCAATTGGGACTGAAATTTGTTCTTTTAGGTCATGTTGACTAAATGTTGATCTTATATAACCATCCTCTGTCTTGCTGAACAGTCACCACATCTGAGATAGTGTATCTTTCTTTAATGTCATTCTAGCCAGTATATACTGGAGATAATGTTATATTATTCAAACTTTGTGTAAGCTATATTCTCTCTCAATCTTAATTTGTTCGGAGAGGAGCTACAAGAGAACAGTAAATTAAGATGTCTGTGGTCTGTAAAGAAATCCAGATTAATGTCTATAGATTTTTTGACTATACACGAGTGTTTTAGAAGAGCCATATAATTTAATTTCTATTCTTGTAGATATTGCTACATTGGGTTGGTTTAAGCATATCTTATATAATTTTTTTTTTGCTAAGTGGAAGATTTAACATTGAAATGATGTACAAAAAAGCTAACTGAAGAAAAAATGGTGATAAATTTTTCTGTTAGCTATTTGAATCTTAATGTACAATCGTGTCTGCAACACGAGTGTTTTAGAAGAGCCCCATAATTTAATTTCTATTCTTGTAGATATTGCTACATTGAGTTGGTTTAAGCATATCTTATATAATTTTTTTTTGCTAAGTGGAAGATTTAACTTTGATATGTAGGAATCATGAACTGTTTGATATATAACTTCATAAAACCGTTTGATATATAACTTCAACAGATTAACAAACTTGTAGGATTTAGAAACTGTTTGATATGTAGGAATTATAAACTGTTTGATATATAACTTCATACAAAATATGATATAGGCTATAAGGCTATAACTTCAACAGATTAACAAACTTGTAGGATTTAGAAACTGTTTGATATGTAGGAATTATAAACTGTTTGATATATAACTTCATACAAAATCTGATATAGGCTATAAGGCTATAACTTCAACATATTAACAAACTTGGGGATTTAGACACTGTTTTATACATACTAATTTGAAAATGTTTGTAGCTTCCCAAACATCCATGGATGCTATCATTAGCAAACCTATTTGATCCTTACCAAAATCACAGTGTCTTGTAGTTACAAAAATTAAGTCATGGCACCTCTATGCTTGATGGCTTCCATTTCCTGCATTGCCCAAGTATGGTGGACTGCCCAACATTGGATGATTAGGATGTGCCTGAATGTTGGCATATGGTTTAATCCAATTTGCTCCATGTAGCCATGGTGGGACTGAGTAGCCCAAGTGTCCACTTGTGTTACTAACCCCAGCACTGACTGCAGGTGTCATATAAACACAATTAGGATTCAAACCTGCACTGGTAGGGGTATAAGAGGTGGGCCTAACCTCTGCCTGATAGCTAGGGACTTGGATGTTAATCAGGTCTTGGAATGATGGTGTCTGCTCTGCAATGTGGTCCAGCGTGTTAGACATCAACCTATTTGCCTCAAACTGTCTTGAACCATGTTCTTCTCTGCTAGTCACCCCTAGTCCTTTTTCCAACTCTTGCTGAACCTTTCTTGCCTCTCTCTGTTGCCTTGCCAATTGCTTTTGATGTTCCTTATCTTCCCTTGCTTTTTGTCTTTCTAACCTTTCCTTTGCTCGAGCTTCTGTTGTTGCAATCCTTGCAACCCTCTTTTCATTGGCTAACTCCTTCTTTCTCTTTTTAGCTTCCTGAATTTCATTCCTTTTACGTTTAGACTCGAACATTAAATTCATATAGTCTTCAGATGTGAGCAATTGTGAACTCCTCCCTAAACGAAGATAATCTGAGGCTGAGTTCCTTGATGAGGCCTTCACTCTCTCTACTGGTAGCTTTAGGAATGCACCAAGTAATCTCTGCTTTTCCGGACCTGCCTAGTGGATTTCATCTTCTGGGACAACTGAATGGCCCCCATTGTTGTCTTCTTCAGGTACTTCATGCTGAATAGGCTCCTCTTCTAGTGATCCATTGTCCACAAAATAATGAACAAGTTCGGTGTTCAACCCTGATGGTTGTGAAGGCATGTCCATGCTTTCATCCTCATTGGTGGATGTTACATTATTTCCAGTGATATTCATCGCAGCCTCTGCCAGCCATGATGGTGCACTTACTTGGGTTGGCATGGTCAATTGCTCATTGTCAGCTGCATCAGTGGGTGTCACAGCCTCATTGATATTGTTAGTTGGTTCATCACTGAACTGTGTCTCACTGACATGCTCGGCATCATCACCACCACAGAACAACCCTTCAGAAAGGGACATTATACCTTCAGCAGCAGCTACATCTTTTTGGGCACCAACATGCTCTTCTAAGTTCTCTGCTTCTTGATCTTCCACTTCAAATGCTTGGCTACATGTGGTATCATGCATAAGAGCATCATAATTGAGTGGCCATATACCAGTCCTCCTAAATCCAGCCTTGATATTAGAAGGTGTGAGAGCCCTTTTAAATGCTTTGCTAGCAAGCTCAGCTAGCTCAAACCTCTTTACTTCCACCCCTGGGTTCTTTGCCATCCATAAAGCTCGCTCGACCCTGAAATAGTTCTTGAAAGGCCCAAACATGCTCACATCAAGGCGCTGCAATCTGTGAGTAGTATGAGCCGGCAATGTTAACAGGTCAATGCCCAACTTATTGGCCTCCTCGACTGTCTGCACAGCCATGTGGCTTCCATGGCCATCTAAAATCATCAAGTGCCTGTTTTCAGGCGAGACACCACCCGGTACAGAAGCAGCAAAGTGGCAAAGCCAATTTACGAACAGTTCCTTTGTCATCCATGCATGTGGATGTGCAGCCATGCATGCCCCCGGTTCACAATTCTGTATGTAATTTTTTAGTTGAGTTTTACCTTTAAATAGATAAAATACCGGTATAGATGAGCCAATTGCATTGACACAGGCAAGAATTGTGATCCACTCCCCGCTCTTAGGCAATATCTTAGGCACATTTCTACTCCCTCTCTTTGCAATTACCCGCATACCGCAATTTCTTCCTGCCTGTAAGCCTGTCTCATCGCAGTTCCATATGTGGTCTGGGGCATATGAGTGCTGGTCATATGCAGCAGAAAGAGTGTTATAGAACTTGGAAACAATTGCAGGGTGTAGATTTAAAGCCTGGTCTCTGTCAAGGTCCTCTGCTGTATGTAACACAAGGTCTGGATGCCTCTTTTTAAACCCACTCCACCATGACTTACCAGGAAAACCATCTTTAAAGGGGTTTGGCCTCCCTTGACATATTTGAGCTACAATGGATTTAAGTTGGATAAGCTCTAACCCATGTCCCAATAGGGCCATCTCCTTACACCACTCCACTACCTCATCTTCCTCCTCTTCAGTCATGACTGTAACAGGCCCTCTGCGCTTTGTATTAGTCAACCCATTTATCCAATAATGTATGTTTGAGGCAGCAATACCATGTTTTTTTGCTGATGCACGGATTGAATATCCCTTAAACTCGATGTCATCAATTGCAGCAAGCATGTCTTCCTTTGTCCAGCCTCTGATTGCACTGATTTTCTTTGTTGAAATTGCACCTTGTATTGTGGTCGAAGGTGGTTCTGTGGCTGATGGTGGGCTGGGATGATCTACAACCACAGGGTCCTTTTCAACTACATTACTAGGAGCAATGTGAGCATTGACATCATCATCTGATGAACTGCTCCGCAGTTGGGCCCCCCTTCTCCCTCGCCTCCTGTTCCTTATCTGATCTGCAACAGAAACTCTTGGCATGGCTACAACCTGCAATTTCCAACATCGTTAATAAATTTGATAAGTATTATAGCACAACTATATAGAGTAAACTATAATTATGTATGAATTCCAAAATTTCTGCTAATAACATGAAATCTTTCAGTTGTTTGTTGTGAATTAATTGGCATTGAAGTATTACTTGTCAATTATGTATTACTTGTAATATCAACATCAAAAAGATATGTGATACCTACATGGCTATTAGCTACATGGACTTGTCTAAAATCAGTAAGTGCCTATTTTAAAATGGACTTATATTTGGACATGGACTGTGTGTTAGAACTATTTTTATTGAAAGATTTTATTCAATATAAAGTCAATATCCAAATCTGCTTAATATCTTGAATAACATTATTGAAGAACAACGAAATACATGTATGTTGTCTCCAGCAACTGATGAAGAGAGTGAATAGCAACTGATGAAGAGAGTGAATGTAACACTGTGCACACACTGTGTGTGGAATGTAACACTGTGCACACACTCTGTCTGGAATGTAACACTGTGCACACAATCTGTCTGGAATGTAACACTGTGCACACACTCTGTCTGGAATGTAACACTGAGCACACTCTGTCCTCTGTTTGTATGTCTGGAACACTGTCTGAAAAGGATTGTATGTCTACAAAATGGAAACTCACTGTCTGAAAACACACTTTCTGAAAACTGTATGTCTGCAAAATGAATGGAACACTGTCTGAAAACTCTGAATGTATGTCAGCAGTAGTTTAAGAGCAAAACGAATGCCTCAAATGCAGTAACAGTTGAGGTTTTATAGTTTTATGATTTAGAATTTCATTGGTAGGGAAGATTGGCATGGATTGTCATCTCCCAAATTTAATTGTGTGGTGTGGATTGATTTGTACATGATCCAATGGCTGAAAAGCTTCCATGGTTGATCCTTGTGCTTTCCTGAATTGAAATACTTTTCAGAATTTAATACCTGTAATTCCAGGACTGTTGTGTTTAATTCTTGAAATGAAAGGTTGGGTGAACTATTTCCTGAATTGAATGGTGTCATTTAATGTCTTCAATAGGCTGAATGGTTAAACAAACATGTAGATATTGCTGACAGACATTTCACCTATTTTTGTGTAGGTAGTACTCAATCTTTGTGCAGGGGTTACCCAGTTTTTGTCCAGCTGTTATTCAGCAATGAGATGTAGTCCCCCAATGCAAAATCAGTGTGGGACTGTTTGATGGGATAACTGTACTTTTGGATGGGTAGCTTTGTAATGTTTTGTAGTGCATTTTTCCTTAAATGGTAATTCAGAACTGGAGGTACTTGAGACAGTGGGTCTTGTCAACTTGTGATGTTAGATTTGGTGTATGGCAGTTGTTGGTCTAGTAAAAAACTGGGCCCATTTTGGACATATTTATGTAACTTATATAACTTATTTCCAAATATTTATGTGCATACTTTAGTGAGTTTGTAATTTATGTTTGGTGGATGTGTGGGACCAGTAGTATAACTACTACTGGTCCTTGCACAACAATAGAAGCCTCTCCCCTAAGCTCTCATTATTTTGCCCAAAATATTACAAGTGGCCTCGTGTTACTCTCACAAATATTTTGTCGGTGCTCCTACGTCTGCCATGTTTTTTAAGATAAATGAAGTATTCTTCTGGTCGAATTTAAGTGGGTTTATGTTGGGATATTGTTTATATAAATTTAATTTAATTGAAATAATTATATCAATTGGTAATCATAGATGCGGTGAAAATTGGCAAGTTCTATGTGGGCACGTCTGCCATACGCGGAAGGCAAGTACTACAAATAAAGTATTCTTCGGAAAGCCTTATTACAAGGCTATAGGATATTTAATATACGAATAACTGCTTCTGACATTTTCTCTGTGAACGAACCTATCTTGACCTCCTTTTTGCTCTGTATCTCTGTTTCCGGTCCTTCCAAAACACATGTATCATGTTGCTATCTGTCGTGTGTTTAGCTATCTCATGGTCATCCATAAAACCCATATCCTCAAATTTGAAATTTATTTCCGTCCTCAGTCGATGATGTTGATGGCTAATGAGTAGACCAAAATATACACTTCATAGCTATGGACGTTCAAAAATTTGGAAAGCTATTTTGCTATATAATTATGTAATAAAATAAAATAACATGACGTATATAATAATATTATTATTATTGGGAGGAGCTAAAGAAAAAAAAAATAGGGATAAATGCGGTTTTGTAGTGGTTGTTTTTTTTTAATATATATATTTTTTATTGAAATTTATATGTTGAAATTCTTGTTTTAATTTTAAATAAAATTTTATTTAAATAAAATATAATATGTATTTTATTTAATTATTAAAGTTTATGTATATGAATATTTTATAAATAATTATGTTGAGATATTATTTATATAATTTTAATTTAATTGAAATAATTATATAAATTAAATACTTGGTAGAGAAAAAATATTTTTATGATAGTGGGTTTTATGTCTATTAAAAATCTAAAACTTATTATATTCAATTTCCGAAGGTAATGAACAACACCGGTACATATTTAAAGACGACAGTTTGGTATTGGAAAACGCTTGAAGTTGCCTTGGCATTCAAATTAGTAGACTTGATAAAGAGTGAATGTACTTTTTATGGAATTTTCATTGAATATTTTTAGTTTTTAGTAGTGTCTAGGTACGGAGGATTGAAATTTATTTAACTCATAGAAAAGTTTTTTTTTTTTTTTTAATTAAAAATTGTTATAAAATATATATCTATATATATATATAGATTTTTTTAAATTGTGGTTTTTTTAAACAAATAGTATTGATAAGCTATTTATTATATTAAAGTCTATTTACAAATTAAAAATATTTATAATAAAATAGGGATAAATATTATTGTTAAAAGATGCTGTAAAAATCTTTTAGTTTCACTTTTAAAATTATAAATAAATATTTCAATGTCTATGTCAAACAATATATTTTTATATCAACTTTACAAATATAAAGTAATTGAAAAAACAAAAGAATTTATTTATCTCTCTTATAGACATTTCAATATATAAGTTGAATAAATTGTGTAATATAAAATAATAATAAAATAAATATTAAAAAGTACAAAATAAATAATGGATAACTACAGAAATAAATTGCTTTATATAAAATAATAATAATAAAATTCAAAAATATAATTTGAACAATGAAAAACTACTGGTGCTCTTATATATAGAGAGAGAAACTATAACATTTAAACATTTTTTGTAAAAATAAATAAAAACAAAGGATTCTTCCTCAACACACGTGTTCTTATATATAGAGAGAGAAACTATAACATTTAATTTTTTTTTGTAAAAAAATTTAAAAACAAAGGATTCTTCCTCAACACGCACAAAGTTGCAAAGAGATCTTACTTGAGACAACACAATCACACAGATTAAATCATAGAGTCTTCCTTAGGAAACAAAGTGGCCAAGATTAAATCAAGTTGGCTTGCGCAACCAAGACAAGGCTAAAAATATCCCTGTTGGGGTTGTCCAATCAAAGGGAAAAGTGAGCAACAGATAGTTAAGGCTGGACCGGCCCTTAGACACATGCCCGTCGACTCACCACTCTCCCACGCTCGAGTGGTAATGGTCCTCGGGGCAGGTGATCTTACGAAAAAGGTGATTGCAGTTAAGTGTGCAACAAACGTGAGCCAACTCCTTTGGTATTCGCGGGCAATGGTGAAGGTTGGTGCTTTGCCTTTCGCAAATGAGCAAAAGCTGACTCTCAAGCCTTGGCTTAAGCTTCGTTGATAGGAGACAAGGTGGGTGCAAGTTCAGTGGGGTAGCTGTGGCAGTAGAAACTATATCAAGTTACCTCAAATATGGTAGTTGTTTTTTTGTGATTTTATCAGAAGATCATCCCTCTAAAATATACCTAGTTAAAGAGTAGTGATATTAAAGAGGGAAATATATTTGTTTGAATTATAAGTGGGAGGACATATGGATCAAATCCCACAAACTTAATCGAAATAAGTGTTCATATCTCCCTCCTTGGTCAGATCATCTTCACTAAAGTAGAGATCAACAAGGCAATTATGGATGACCTCTATTGGGTCACGGGTGCATATTTAGAGCATTGGAGTCCTTCCCCTTAGAGCCTTGGGCTCAAGAGGGCCTTCTATTATGAACACTTCATGTAGATTGAAGATGGTATCATTGTTTGTCCTAGTCAGTGCTTTTGGGACTACTTGTGCCCCACCCCCTGAAAATACACTTCGAGCAGGTGCATCTTGGGAGTGCCCCTAGGTCAACTCCTCTTCACTAAAGTAGAGGAGATTAAATGAGAAGCTACAAGTGAGTGGATATTAAGATGCCACAATAGCTACTCCATTCAACACATGCAAAGGCAATACAACTTAGATGTTGATCACGAAGTATGGGTTAGGAACAAATATCCTAGATGTTAGTTGTCTCACAACAATTAATTCAGATTTGACATATTGGTATGATGTTGTGGTGAAGTTCCCAGTTTCTAACCAAAAGAAAAAGTAATAGATCAACATAACATACACTACCAACATGTATCCTAGACAATGGCTTCATCATCTTCCTCATGGCAGTAATTTGATTTTTCATGCTAGACTAGGGGTAGTTAGGTTCTAAACTTGAACCTGATTATTTCAAACAATGTATGAGAAGCAATAGGTTGGGACTGAGCAAATAATTTGGTGACATCATGGTATCATGGTATGGTGTCCCTATAATAGTAGACCGAGTTGGCGATATGCTAATGTCTAAACCTTCCATATAGTTGGGTAGATGGAGTGCAATTTCCTGTTGCAACACCTTGTCATTCAAAAACAAGGTAGAATTACTGGTACCAATAGGAGCCAGTTGGCCAAGGAAGATTTTTTTTCTATAACACTGTTGAGAGGGTCTTCTTCATCGAATGCAACAACATCCAAAAGGATATCCACAGTCTCCTAAAATTAACACCTCATCATTGGTCCTATGTCATTACGATTGATACCATGTCAAGTAATAACCATCAGATGACCTCGATATATCGTTGTTGCACATAGAATGGCTAGATGCATGTAGTACACACATGACCTATCAAAAGATATCAAAAGTTGAAGCTCATCTAAAAGATCCATCCTCACAGCCTCAATTCGAAGCACTTCAACAACGTCAGTCAAGTGATTACCAGTTGTCCTAGTAGCATCCACATCTTTATGGCACATCACAGCTAACATATTGACACCTTCTGTGTCTAGAATCCATTTTGTCTCAGTCCGAAATCCATCATCCTCATCAAAATTATTCATTTTTTGAGACTTGATAAAAACTTTATTGATATATGGAATTCCCCTTAGAGCCATTTCTGTAAGCATGTTACTTTCAAATTTTTTCAAAAACACATCATCTTCAAAATTTTCGTTTTGTACCTCTCCTTTACGACCTTCTTCATTCATAATACATAAACGTAGAATAATTTTTTATGCATTGTGTTAATTAAAAATGCATATAAAATCATCATCAAATTGAAGGTTAATATTTTCCACAATGTCTTCCATATACATTTTTTTATCAACCATCTTCTCTTTGTTCAATTCTATACAGAGCAACCATGGAGATATTTTTTCTGGTGAAATATCCTCATTTGAAATTTCAACATATGATTTGAAAAAGTCAACATCCTCCTCACTGATAGTACTCATTGAATCTGGATCATACCACACTTCAGTAGCCGCTATAACACTTCTCAAGGTTGTGTACTCTAAAGCACACTGCACATTTTTGGCCCTTTGCTTTGTCCTGTTAACCTCAAGTTTTAGGTACACAGACAGTGATGGCGTTTTAATATTCTATGCCACATTTATGATTTCCCTCAGCCTAGTGACACCGCGAGTAACTTATTTTTTTTGACACCAACATAATGGAAAGTATTTAGTGTGATCTAAGTAGTTGGTCAACCAATGGATTGCGCTGCAACACAACCAATCATCTCACTTGGAGCAATTAAGGACTGTATAAAATGACATTTTATCTCACCAATTACTCATTCAAATTCTTCTATTGTAAGGTGGTACTCCTTCAGCAAACGCTTAATAGAAAACATACTTCGAGGCAGAATGTTGAAAAACAGAGTGCCATTCTTCTATGTTTCAATACTCATGGGGTCATCACCGTGAACAACCTTCAGTCTTTCCTAAAGCCTATCAATTGTTTCTACAATATCCATTGGATGTATATCTGATGGCTTTCTTAGACCAATTTTGAATGTATTTTGGTTGTTGTAGATAAGGCTCTTAAGATTTACAGGAAGAGGCCATGCGTTATCTCCAGTGGTTACAATATTTGTACCTAGTTATCTTGTATATGACTCTGGTTTCTGCATTTTAGCATGAAAAACATCTTGGAACTCCCATATTGTTTTCAAATCTTCCACATGGTCTGGTAACATGTAACAAGGATTCCAATTTTCTTGATCAAGTTCATATTTATAAGCATTTTCAAAATCCTTCTTTTTCATCTTCAGAGAATCAAGGTTTTGTGACTCAATCCAAACAACATCCATACCATCTTCACCATATCTAAATTGAATAACATCAGCAAGTGAGTTCTTGACAGTCCCGCCATGTTTAACCATGATATCCTCCACATCTTTTACAAGACGCCTCTTTATGTAACTCATTTTTTAAGTCTTCACGGTAGTCTCTATCAAACCTTCTATGCCTCCCATTGTGTCAAAAAATAACTCCTATGGAGTTAGGCCACGAATATAAGATTTCTCCCCAAACCCATGACTTTCAGGACCTTTACCATCCCTAAAAAAGTGGGGAATAGTTCTACCATCAAACCCATATGGAATTTGTTTTTCTTCCACATTTTTTTTTCCCACACAAGCAGTCATCTATGATATGTTAATAAGATTCATTTTTACCCATCTATAACCATTTCCTTCAAATTATTACTCTCTGATAAAAAAATTTGAGCACTACTTCCTGCATGATGATAGGCCTTCTTCAACACATGTATTAGCGAAAGAAGTTACACTGTTGAGAGGTAGTAAATAATAGATCCTGAAGAAGAAATACTCTGCAATAGATTCAAGAGTACAAAGACTTTGTAATAGATTCAAGGGTACCTAACTGATTGAATTTGTTTTCAAAGGACTCCATCATTGTACGTCTAGTTTATGCCTCCAATTGTGATTCAGGAGCAGCCTTACTAAGCTCTTAGAACTTAATTCTTTGCTTTATTTATCATTTGATTGATAACCTCCATGGTTGCAACATAAAAAATTGTGTTGCCTATACCAATAGTGGAACCCTCCTGTAGTAGCCCATAGTTAATGAGCCATTGTGTGTGACCTAAGAAATTATGAGCAACATCTGGACCCACCTCCTCTATGCAAAATATGAAATATAGGACTATGAATTATACATACCATGAAATATAGGGTTATGAATTATACATACCAATAAGAATATAACTCCGAGGAAACCAACTTCAATCCATGAATGGTTTCCCTTCATTTGAAATTGTTGTCTGATTAGTGCTAAAGTTAGAATTATTACCATCAGAAGTAGTTCCATAGTTACAACTTGAAAAGGTATGTATATGATCATCCATGACCCAATTGTTGAGGGAATCCACAGACACACTTTTATAATGAATGACATGTGATTCCACCACGTTCCTTTCAAACCTCGAAGTTGAAAGCACATTTGAAACTGGATTCCAGCCAATAACCATTTTATCTTCAAAAGTGTATCCCTGATCAACTAAAATATCAGAATTTTTTTCACTGCTATTGGCCCGACCCATTGACAAAATATATATTGTCACTAGATTGACCTCCTATGTTTATGAAACTAAAGCTTTGGTTGCTCCCTATAGCTTCATAATCGGGAAAACATGGAGCATCCATGAGATTCGATCACTAACAAGGATTAATATGTGATTCAATATCCACATTATGTTCTCCAAACATATTTTCCAAATCAAATGTTTCTGGTATAGGGTGCAAGGTGCTCCTTGGGCTTACAATATAACTTAAAATCTAAACCCTAGATAGCTTAAAAACTGAAGCCTATTAAAATTGCAACCTATAAATTACTAGAATATACAAACACATGTTGGAAAATATGCATCTCTGTTTTATATAATATGAAAAAAGTAATCTCTAATGCTATAACTCAAAACAAAAACTTGTTATCCATCTCAACATTGTACCATGTATCTCCTTTAAGAAATAAGAAACATGACTAGGATTTGCAGTCACAAAACCTAAATTTTTTACACTCCTACATTATTGAGAAGTTAAGTTTTAATATTTTAATTATATAAAGAGTTTTAACATTTTATTCTTCCTTGAATTGAGTATTTCCATTACTTTATAGCCTTTGATAATGCACTTTGTCTATATTGGTTGGATTGTCTTTGAATGTAACCACTTCAACATTCTAGATGGGGTTATGCCACGATTTCCTCAAAGATTGTTTGTTTTCCATATCCAATGGCTTCTTGTCCTCTAACGTCGAAGATGAGTTGTTAGTGTCTCTCATGTATTTCTTTGCTTCTTTAAACTTGTCACTCTTGAATTTCCTTGAAACTTATATTTTGAAATAATTAACAAATAGAGGGGTTTCCCCTATTTTGGGATATATGTTGAGCCCTAAACTATCTAATCTTAACTCCATTCACTTATGGCAGAAAATAAAAAAACTAATTTTTTTGTATCCATTGTCTTTTTAAAAAACTAAACCAATGGTGTTTTTGTTGACTTCTAATACCTAGATATCATAACTCTTTCTTAGTATATGTCCCTCAATTGAGTTCTGAGAATTTGTAAATGGATTCCGAAAAAAGGGATGGGGATTTGAGATGATGAGCTACTATATTTTATCCATTTGATCTGGTAAAACATTCTTGGTAGGGACAGGTGCACTACATTCAAGGCCTGGGAAAATGGTTTGTGAGTGTGGGCCCTTTTGAGGAAACCCGTATTCATTGAGTCCTAGGATTTATTCTTGTCCAAACAGGTAATTACTCACATCACGACATTTTAAGATTTAGAAATTTGGGCTTAGGTCAACTTAGGTCATTGGATAATTTGGGTAATTGGATTTTTAATGCAAGATCTTAGTTGTAAATCCATTGGGAAATGCCTAGTAATTTTTTGGTTTTTCTGTTTTTTCACTTTTAGTTGGTATTTAGATTTTTTTTCAACTTTGTTGTGGTTTGAGGAAATGGCAAGGACTGATTGAGCTGTGATATTTTTCTATAACATAAAAATAGGTTGCTTTATCCAAATGGAGGCTTAAAATTAATGTCTTGTTTCTTTGTATAATCACCGTATATTGCAAAGTGGCCATCACTTTGAGGGGAGGGATCTCCTCATTGATATCATTCATGATGATGGTATTAATATCAAATTTGACATATGAGTTTTTAAGACATGAGTGTTTAAAAAGCTACATTTTTGCAGCACAGTTTATAATTTGCATATATGTGTCTCTAAAGGAGCATGCAACAATAATTACAGACATTAAATTTAAATAAAATAAGGTTACTTTAATACCATAATATGTTTGACTTGATAGTTAACTTCCCTATCAACCTATTTTATCAAAGGTTTTTAGTAATGTATCATTCTTAATTGCTTTGCAAGTTGCAGAACAAGACTATGAAAAATTAAAAAATTGAATGAAAGAATTGCTAAGCTTTCAGGTGGAGTTGCAGTTATTCAGGTAAAGTTTGGCAGGACTGAATTTATGGTAGTTATCTGTAAAAATTCCTTGTTATTGGCATTATAGAAATTTGAATATAGTTGATGGATGTTGGTGACTGCATTTCCATATATATATATATATGTCTAAAGTAATAATGAAGGGTATATGATAGTTTTGTCTAAAGTAAGAATTGAGATTATATGATAGTATTCATAATTGATGATAGGTGGGAGAAAAATAGAGACAAAGTTGAAGGGAAAGAATTTAAGACTGGAAGATTCCTTGAATGCAACAAAGGTATGCATGTAGAACATTGTGCATAATCAATTATGGAATGTGATGTTGATCTACAAAAACATGTTGTGATCTGAAATAAAGGTGAATAATGATTGTTTATTGAATCATGTCATTCATGGACTTTCTATTATATCATAGAGGGGGTGTAACATGCACATAAGACATTCATCATTTAATTGTATCTATTTGACAGGGAACTTCAAAATAATCTGTTGTTTGTAAAATGGGAGTTGAAATTCTGCAGATAGATTCATATATGTTATTTTGCTTAAATGTTGGAGGAATTTTCAAGTTAATTTATAGCCATTACTGTATACAGGCAGTTGTTGAGGAAGGAAATTTTGTTAGTGGCGAGTCTAGTCTCTTGAGACTTGCTTCAAAGGTTGATGTAATAAGAGATACACTTGAAATCAATGAGAAAAAGGTGTGATACTTGTCTCTGTCATTTAGGGGCAAGTAAAATGGGTGTGGACCATAGCTATTCCTTATTGTAGAGTGACACATTAGTTGAAAGCAGAAAGATGTGTACATAAAGGGTTCCTTCTTCTATTTGTTGTCACTTATTATTACATGTCCTTTAAATTTTGTTGGATTTCTGGTGCTTGTAGATTGGTGCAAGCATTGTTAAATGAGCTTTGAGCTACACATTGAAATTGATTACAAAGAATTATGGAATGAATAGAAGTGTTGTGGATGAAAAGTTCAGGACGAAACCATACTATATTTGCGAATTAACTTTCAAGCTTATTTGATTGTGCCTTTTAAAGCTTACTTTTAAAGGTGATTTGATTACCTTTATTGAAAGGCAACCTAATTGCAGATTGTATTATATTTGTTTATTGGCTTCACTTCTTAATGTACACTGGATTTAAATGATATGTTGGATTCATTGGCTTTTTTAGGCTCTTTCCAGTGATAATCCCAAATATGGTTACAATGCTACTATGGGAAAATATGAAGATTTGATTGTTGCTGGAATCATTGATCTAACTAAGGTATGGTGCTGGTTCCTTCTTGTTTATGATATGTGGAGTTTTACTTTCATTTACATAATTATATTTGTCAGGATTCATCGGTTGTAGTTGGCTTAAAGAACCTTGTGAAGCTCATTTAACCTTTTTTATTTCATCATTAAGGTTCAGTAGTTATTCGGGTTGTTTTTTTCGCTTCTTTTCAAAAATAGGAAGGATTGGAGTGGTTGCCCAACACTATCTTAACTCTAGGTCACGAGATGAAATGTGAGATATTGTGATGATATAAGCATTGTATATGGAAGGTGAGCCTTAGAGCTATACAATTTATCACATAAACCTTGTATCATATTTATGTTAAAGTATTATTTTCAGACTTTAGTTAGTCTTGATAGATGTAGTTATATCTACTTGCACATATATAAATGCTTCAAAAATTTATCACCACAAACAATAAGAGAAAATTTGAGCCACTATGATTATTATGCGAGTCATTCAAGCAATGTGGGCCATTCCAGAGGAGAAATGAGCCAGAATGCATTATAGTGAGCCATGTCGACATCAAATGAAAGTTATTAAAACGATTCACTATATTTGAAATCAATATGTGGAGAATAGCGAGCCACCATATAATCGAGCCATAGGGAAATATGATTTGATCCATAATAATAAATTCCGATCCATAGAAACAAATGCGAAAAACAAGTGCAATATGAGTAAAAAGGTATGAGCGATCCTTAGACAAAATAGCAAGCTACAAAAGATGATCAAGCCTCATAATAATAGACATGTGTGTCACTGTATAAAATTCAATGCCATAGAGGTTGTAATGATGCCATTGTGATGTCATTATATATAATTTTATATCACACAAGTATATTGTATAAAATTCGATACCCTAGGAGTTGTAGTGATGCCACTGTGATTCCATTATATATAACTTGATGCCAATGACTATAGTAATACAAACTTAACAGAAATGTGATGTGATATAGGGACTATGGAAGAAGATACATTGTGATCCAAAAATAGATGTGGATCACTTCTAATTGTTCATTCTTATTTCTTTAACTTGCATGTCATAATACATCATATTATACATGTATATTTGTATTACATAAAAAATATTGCTAGAGGACCTGATGCGAAGAAACTTGCATCATAGGATCTTGAATCATGTATAAAATACCACTGATATTATCTTTAGGCAGCCTTAAAAACTTTGGATTGTGTAACAATTCATGAATATGATCTTCAAATAATTATGAAACAAGGAAAATCATTCTTTTGTCATCATTGTTACTTTCATACCTTATATCTAAGGTTTCCACTGAGTTTTTGCACATCATTTATTTTTTGGAGTTGTGTCCTCTTCTTCATAATAGATGGAGTGTGAGAATACTCAAAGTGAGTGTATACTAGAGTGAGTACATCTATAATAATTTTCTTGATCTTGTATCTTGAATAGAGAGAGTATATGTTTCAAGCCCTTTTGATGTTGCAGTCTTCTAACATGCAATGATCTCCTAATTACTACAACAAAGGCACAGGGGCGGTCTCAACTTAGCATTATACCTCGGTGCAAGCATTGACATTTCATAGCAAGAAACTTCATCTTTACGAATCCATACATATTTTTAAGCAGAATGAAGAATGACACTGGCTCTGGTTTCTCTCTCTATTTATGATTCTATCGAAGGCACGCACACTAGATTTGTGTGCCATATACTCTTAGTTTTGATTTGGATATTTTTTTGGAATCGGTATTGCACTCTAATCCTTCATTCATATTTTCCAACTGATAATACCATGTCCACATAATCACCATATTATTTTCTTTACTAATTTGACTTAGTGCTAAATTTTTGGCTAATCATATTTATGATTCATTTTTTTATATGCATACAACAATGGAACTTGAAAAATTTTAACGTGGTGCACACCTTTGCATCATTCTATCCAACCTTTCTGTTCTCAAAGATTCTTCTAGGAGAAAATTTTTCTCTATTGCATAAATTTAGCTAAATTGTATCGATGACACAAAATGTTATAGTTACATGGCTAAAGGGTTGCCAATGTGTCGCGTTCCTATAAACAATGGCAACATATCGTATATGGTTTAGAATCTTGAATTTGTTTGTGTGATGATGACATCAGTGAAGACACACATGCATGCCAATATGGGACTTTGGAGTTTCTTTAGAGCTAAAGCTCACTAGAGAGCTACTTCCATCTTCACAGTCCAATTTCTAAGAAGCAAATATTTTCTAATAACGGGCTTCCAGTGAGTCAAACCATCATGATTCTATGTGATCCTGAATAACAACATAATAGAAGGAAATTTTTTAGCCTGCACTACTAAGCAATTTTTTAGGTTGGCATTGTCCATGAAACTCATGAGTTAATTATTATTGCATCTTTTTTGTTATAAAGGGGTTGAAAATATTGGGTATTTTACAAAAGCAACAATTAGGCAATCCTAAAAAATCATGTTTTGGTTCCTCTGTCTCTGGAGTTGTCCTTAGACGATTGGATCATGAACATATTGTGTGTAATTGGGCACATCCAACCATAGTTACTGAATATCTTATGAATTCATCATTTGAATGGGTGAAAATGCAAGTGCCCTCCAAAATGTTACAATTGGAACATGAAAAAATGGTACACACTCAACTGACTATATATAGGTTAGATTCCTTGGCAGTGTACATGCAACTCATGGATTCGGTACTATGGCATGGTGGGGGCAGACACCTTATAGTATTGAAATTAATGATATTTTCAAGCAGGCCCTACCATGCATACAAGGGGAGAAGCCCACATATGTGATTTAGCCTATACATCATCAATATACATCATAAATTATTTTTCACCAATGTTGCAAAAGTTGTACTTATCAATAACCTAGCAAGGGTCTGAAAAAAAAGAACTAGGGAAAATTACAAAAACTAGCAAGAAATTGAAATAAAAAACCAGAAAACCTATAAAAGACAGAAAATTATTCTTATATGAAAGGCAGGAGCTTGAATACTTAAGTATTTATCTTGGTGTTGTGGTCATATCCTTTTGTATCCTTCTCTAAATGGGTCCAAGAATTAGTCTCATTGTTTTATTTATGC
This sequence comes from Pinus albicaulis, assembly GCA_034641835.2. Lineage (NCBI taxonomy): Eukaryota > Viridiplantae > Streptophyta > Pinopsida > Pinales > Pinaceae > Pinus > Pinus albicaulis. The sequence continues at coordinate 1,115,704,606 of CM076583.1, read as the reverse complement.
CCAGGGTGGAAATATGATTTGACATTGATATTTCCATTATTCCAATATAATTTGATTTTTTGAATTGTACAATTATCTAGAAATTTTTCTGGGTAAGAAACAGGTTTGGGTTTTTCTTGCCAATGAATCATGGACTCGTTGATTGCTAAGTCACATGATACAAGGACATGTGACATGGAAGACACAAAAATACCAGTGTTTAACATGGTATATATTACAATTTACATGTACAAATATGAAAATATATGCATAAATATCTAATATTTTAGAAAATAGAACATTTACAAAACACATGGAATCTCTTCAAATATCGATTTTACCCATCATCTGCACAATGAGAGGCTGCAAAGGCTCTTTTTTCCCATTGAAACTGAGAAAACGAAATGAAAAAAGTTTTTTTAAGACAAATAGGTAAGACATGGTCAGGGTCCTTGTTCTGTGATTAGAACATGTGCCAAACACATGTCGGACATGTGTCCTAGCATGTTCATGTCTATCATGTGGGATACAAACATAGAGGCCCTGGGGACTGTGCCCTGTTACTTAGCTGATTAATCATTAATTTCTTTAACACTGCTTTTCACCTGCTAATGATACAGTCCTTATGAGACAATAGAGGTTACCATGCCCCAATTCCAATTATATGTTGTCTGTCCATGCCTCTTTAGGTGTTAATGTTTCTCATTACCTTTGTGGAGACCTTTAACCTTCCTCCCAAACTGGCTTTGAACAATGGATCTAAACTCAAATGCCTTGAGAGTATGTCTTTCTTCTACTTGTCAAAGTACACCTAAAATTTTATTGAAAAATTCATCAACAAAATATCATAAAATACTTTGCTGCTGCTAATGAGAGAGTTCTTGTGGGAAAAGAAATGTTACCATGAACCAGATAAAACCACATTCTTGTCCTCCATCTGATGTTTCTGACAGCCTTAGTGGAGATTCTAATTAGGTTCAGTACTATATAGATAGCTTAAAGTTTGAAGTTTGATAATTTTTGTCCTGAAGCATGCTCACCGTCTTCTTCAAAATGATCCCATTTTTCCTCTCTACAAAACCAATTTGTTGTAGAAAATGAAGTAGGTTACCTGCAATAACATAATATTTACGATAGTTTTATAAGTCATTGGATATGATTTCTTAAGCATTTCCTTCCTTGATAACATTAACATTCTTCCCAATTGACCTCTTCGAAATTGCGCTAAATTCCTCAAATGTTTCAAGATCATTTGACATGTATTCCAGAAAGTACAAACATGCTTCTCTGGAAACATCATCACTAAATGTCAAGTAATTTTCACCTGCTATTCATGGGGTTCTTATCTATTGAAAATTCATCAATAAATTTCATAAAATTAGTTTTCACATGCTAATGATATAGTTCTTATGGGATGAAAAAGGTTTCTTTTAACTAATTACAATTGCATGCTTTCTCTTCATGCATCTTCTATATAGAATAGGCAAATCGATAAGGAAGGAAAAACTTTATATCTTATCACTTAAAGACATATCAAGGCTTAATTTCATGAAATGACAATGAAAAAGTCCCTGTCTAGCAGAGGCAAAAAGAGCCAATGTGAAATATATGCCATGTGCAAAGAAGAGGAGTACACAATAGGTAATGGTCCAATAGATGAACGATTTATCTTATTATTCTTTCCATATCCTTAATCTAGAAATTAAAAAATGTTAAATATATAAGTTTTCCTTACATTATTTTCTAACTTTCCATGAAAGAAGCAACATAAAAACAACCTAGCACCAATGCAAAAGGAATGAGTTCAAGAGTGATACATTAGAAACATTTAAATACAAGTATAGCTAGTTGTCTACTGTACATAAAATTAAGGTTTACTTTCTTGATAGTGAATTCATGCCATATTTGACAAGGGAGCTCTTTTCTTTTAACCAGCATAAGCATAACATATGCATTAACCTTTTGTAAACTGCAATATACATTAAAGCATTTGGATAGCTACTAATTGAAATGCTTTGAAGTTTTCAAGATGTATTTTCACATGCCCACTGCTTGAGTTTTTAGGTCAATAAGTTTTTCACTAGAATTTGGCTTCTACATTTAGGAAACTTCAAAGAAAGTTTCAATAAGGAAAAAATATTCTCCTCAATACTTAACATTTTTAACCTCTCACAACAATGCCTGCTTATAGAAATTGGAAATAATTCAAACTTAGGACCATATTTTGAAGCTGCAAACAGATGATTCCCAACAAGACTAACATCATTTCTCCTAAAAGAAGACAATATTTTATCCCTAGAACTTGATTCCAGTGATCTAAACTACTATGTTGGTATCACCTTATTGCAAAACTATTGGATTTAATGCAATGGTGTATCTCCAAGGAAATATCATGAAATAGTGTGTGTTGTTCCTTCAATTTATTGTCTTAAGAATGCTTAGTATTGCTCAGATTCTAGAGTTTGGAATGTCTATAAGTGGACATAATAATTTCATCTCTGAGTTCTTTGATAGATCAAACATGCAAATTTATGAAGTCATCTAAGCTCAAAGTGTTGTTTCAACACATTCGTATCATCTAAAGGAGAAGTCAAACTTGGTTGAGAAGCAAAAATAGAGTCAACGAAGTCTGACTTGTCCTTAAGATGATACCAACGTGTTGCAACAACACTTTAACCTTCGATGAATTCATAAATTTTCATGTTTATTCAATCAAAAAAATAAGAGATGAAATTATTATGTCCACTTATAGACTTTCCAAACTCTAGAATCTATGCAATACTAAGAATTTCTTAAGACAATAAAGAAAAGTAGCAACAAACATTATTTCGTGATATTTCTTTGGAGATACAACATTTCCTTAAATCCAACAGTTTTGCAATAACATGAACAAAAAGCATGTTTTTTTTTTTTTTCTACTTCAAGAAGCATTGAAGTAGAGATGATATGAAGCATCTGAATAGTGACACTATGAAACGTCGTAATTGTGACACTATGAAGCATCGGTTGTGGTAATATGAATCATCAGAAGGGAGACACTATTAAGCATTGAAAGTGGCACTATTAATTGTCAGAATAACGATGTTATTAAGCGTCAAAAGTGGCACTATTAAGCATTGGAATTGCGACACTATGAAGTATCATATGTGGCACTATTTAAAACCGTCGTAAGAGTGACAAACGCTTCCCAATGTCGGAAGAGTGATAAATAGTTAGAACCGTCAGAAGAGAGACGACCACCTTGAAACGTTAAAAGAGAGATGAATAGATGGAAATCTTGGAAGAGAAATAACCACTTTTAAATGTTGGAAGAGCAACGAATAGTTGGAATCACGAGAAGAGCGATGACCACTTGGAAACGTTGGAAGAGCGATGAATAGTTGGAAACGTTGCAAGAGCGATGACCACCTGGAAACGTTGGAAGAGCGACTGAAACTTTCAAACATCAGAATACTAACGAAAACTTCGAAACGTTGGAATTGCAACACGATAAAAAAAAGGTCGAAATTAGTGTCTCTCTACCGACAGTTATTAGAAGTGTTGGAATTGCAACAAGATAGGAAACAAATTTTTCCCCCACCTCACAGTGTCGCTCTTTGTATGCTTAGGTTTCACAAGAGCGACATTTTGGCCATCAGAAATTAGGCCAAATGTGCTAGTGAATAATTAATGTTAACTCATCCCCATTATGGTATTCCAAATTAACATTGAAAATAAATATATATAGCTGATTTTTGAACTTTTTTTTTATGTTACGGTTCACCGTAGGGTGATGCTTAATGATATTTCGTCTTTATATAAAATAAGAAAATGGTGTTTCTTTAAAGTGAGGGATATGGAAAATGGTATCAAAGCCCTAAGTTCAACTCTCAGACCTAATGGGTGGGAAATATTAATGTTACAAGTCATTGAAATGATATATGTAGAGTTTGTAAATTTAACAACAATAATAATTCTCTTACAAATGAAAGAAGATTTTGACTAGTTGAAAATAAGAATACAATTAATAATCTAGACACATGGAAGGTTGCTTCCGAATAGTGTTCGCTAACTTCTCAATGGTGTTACAACATTCACACTAAATAAAATTAGTAGTTGATGACTACATATCTCATCTGTTTTTTTTTTCTAAATAAGACAATATTCTATTTATAAAACATATAATACATGGAAGTACGAGCCTCGGCAATTCTAGCCTATTCCGGAGGCATTGTTATGCAAAATATCAAAAATATGACTGCCCTAGAAGGGGAAACCAACCATCTTAGTTTTTCTACAGCTGCACTCTATAGGGAAACCAACTTCGTACAACGAGAGATGATAAATGTTTAAAAGTATCATAATGAACTGCAAAGAAAATTCCAAAGAAAACTTGAAACCAGAAACCAGAAACCAAAAAAAGACCTGAAGACTTAGGTATTATTTCCTGGGGGAGGTGTCTTCTCCATAATGAGACACCTATACTCCTTAGTGTCATCAGCTTGCTTGTCACGCGTGTCATCAGTTGGATTCTCAAAAATGTTGGTGGTGTGTGTGCTGCCTAGATCTCCATCGTCACCAGACCATTCTTCACTGCTGCTATTGCTACCCTTTCCACCATTATCGGTGCTTTTTCTTCTGCTGCAGGAAACTAGAACGCCCTACACGACTCAGGCTAAAGCACCCTGGACAACCACTTTAACAATATTCCGCGGAGGTGTTGAGTCTGAGGTAGAATTCTTGTGCAATTTATTAGGATGAGGGCTATCAGAACTCATAGCTTCCTTTTTGAAGCTTATCGTTATAGTAGCCATAATGCATGGTTAGTCCAGGGTACAGTTATATAGAAATTGTGCAGAGTGTGCAGGAAGCGGGGAGGTCAACGTCTATAGGTGAGTCAGCGGTGGAGGAGAATTAGTGGAGGGAGGGTTCAATGGTGGGGAGCGAGACCTTCTCGAAGCCAAGTCTCGACCATGCCCACTGTGGGTCGCTGGGTAAAGCCCAAGTGAACTGTCCAACGATGGAGAGGAGGAGTAAGAATGAGTGAAAATTGGAAGGATGGATGCTTTGCCTCGGCTACTGCCTTGGCGGCATCTCATACGATGGTGTTGGGGCATGGTGGAGACACAATTTTGAGGTTGAGACCTCTAGGATGAAAGAGAAGCAGGCTATGAGACCGACAGAGCAGAGGACCAAGGAGCCGAGGGCTGACAAGGCACAGAGACAAAGTTCAAACTACAGTAAAGACTATGCGACATATGAGAGCCAGGGACAAATTCAATGCAACAAAGGAGACTGCATCACCTCCCTGTAGGCATTCAGGAGCTCAGCTCTAAGACTCCGGGGGGACAAGTGTAGTTCGACGGAAATGGTGATGGAGGGGGACTGCTCTGCGAAGTCATTTTGAAGAGCAAGGGAGAGCATCGACAGGCGAGTGGAGTAAATGAGCTCCTGTGGGTGCAGTTAGGTGATTAAATTCCTACAGCTGGAGCCCATGGGTGGCCATTTGGCCAAGCCACGTGCCACCCCATGGGCTCGCTGTATAACCATCCTTAGAGGTCACCCACATATGGGATACATATCTCAATTGTTAAGTTCATAGGTAAATAACAATAAGGGTAATCATATTAACAACACGAACAACAACAAATCATAGATATCACTCAAATGTTAGATATGATATTTTAGTTTATAGTTATTTCGAGAAAAGCACATACAACAGAAATTAGCATAATAATAAAATGTTTGAAAGTACCATTGAATGGAATAATAAGCCTATACACTCGATGTTCGAGTAAATGACCAACCCGCACTGCAAGACAACACTTATTAACAGTCATGAAAATGGTCAAGGTTGGTTATTCTATACAAATATTTCAAAATATTGTAATATAGATATATATAGGGAAAGAGGAAGCATGTAATTGCTAGATATATGTATAACATTACTTTTGTCGAGATGTGATATCATCCATTTATTTATGAGAAGAAAGGAGTATTGTACCTTGATCATATAATATTTTTCTACATAAAATTTACAATGAATCAAAATATTAATTCAATATAAACAAACAAGTACTCGAAGAAAACGGAAGACAAAAAAAATGATATAAATTTATATGTAATGTCCATTGTACCACCAATGTACCCTAGCAGAGTTGAGGTAGTAATAAATAGGGGCATATAATCAAAGATTTTTTTGACTATATTATTTTAGTGGCTTAATGTTTTATTGGAAGTTTGAATTTGAGAATGAAAATTGATAGTGATTATGTACATTCATCATTAAACGGGAACAAAAACTTGAGCACAAGGCTTTTCATACTGAAATGTAAACCTGTCATCATAATGAAAATGGAGTTGATAGTGTACGGACAAAAACAACAGTGTAGGAGTTGGCATTATTAAAGAGATAAGGTTGAAGTCATTGTCATTAAAGCTTAGTTAAAGTACTCACCAGGATAAGTACGGTGTATTTAATTCTTCACCACTAATTGGTTATTATATTTTAGTATTAGATATAGAATAAAAATAAGTAAATAAAAATATTGTTTCATTGTAATAGATGATGGGGTTTTGCTCTAAATTGAACAAAATCATGCATATAATTGACATCTTAAGTCCTGATTAGTATTGATAATATCATCTTCAGACATGTGGTATGAGGCACAAAAGGCTGAAGGATGGGCAAAGTCACCTAAATCAGTAACACATTATGTGGAAAATCCACAATCTAAGGAGAAAAGAGTGTTGAAAATATAAATAAGAAATGGCTTCTATAAGAAAAATGAAGATATTAAATTTCCTTGGATGCACAATAATTTGATCAGTTACATGAATCATGATGATAAGAATAAGGGTATACAATACCAAGAATCTTAAGTACAATAATAAGTGGCAATGGAAAATAGTACTTTTATGTAGTCAATTATGCATAATTATGAGTAAAACATATAATCCATCACGAATTCTTGCAAAGGAACAATGTAAGAAGATAAAAATACGAAAAAAATGAGATTACGAAGTATTTTTACAAACCAAATATTAAGAAATGTATTGTCGGAGCAGGTAGTATGTCGATAAGATTCTTGTTGCATAAAGAAGGATTAATAAGTGTTAGCTTTTGAATTATATACAACCGGTACGGAGAAAAATAAAAATAAATCTTGTAATCATATCCATATTCATCGAGATACAATTAAATTATTACTATTAAGAAAAGAAATGAGTATTCTAAATACTATAATTTTATGGTTCAAAATTAAACTATCCAAGATGTTTTGAAGGTAACTACATACACCATTCATAGCACTTCAAAGGGACTCATTTTCATAGATTCTTGATATCCGTTGTTATAAGCGAACTCCACAAGATGTAGATAATCTTCCCATTTGACTGGCTGCTGCATTACATACATACGCAGCATATCTTCCAGAACTTGATTTATTCGTTCTGTTTGCCCATATTTTTGTGGGTGATAGGCTGTGCTAAGGTGTATCTGTGTTCCCAGTCTAGAGAACAAGGTCTTCCAGAATGCGGAGGTGAACTTGACATCTCGATCTGAGATCACAGTCTTTGGTATGCCATGCAGTCAAAAAATTTCCTTCATGAATATATCTGAAATTTGTACAGTCTTGTAAGTGGACTGCACAGGTATGAAATGGGCAGATTTTCTTAATCTGTCCACCACTACCATAATCGAATCATTCTGCCTCTTTGTCCGGGGTAGACCTGTGATGAAATCTAGAGAGATGACTTCCCATTTCCACTCAGGAATAGGTATAGGCTGCAATAGCCCTGCAGGGTGTTGATGCTCCACCTTAACCTGCTGGCATTCTAGACATTTGCTTAGATATTCTGCAATATGCTTATGCATGCCTGGCCAATAATATACCTTTCTTATTGCAGTGAGCATCTTTTGATACCCCGGGTGACCAGCGTAATTGCTGTGATGAAACTCATTAAGGATTAGCTGCTTAAGGTTTGCACGATTCGGCACATAGATTCTTCCACGAAAGGTCATCACCTAGTCTTCATTCCTTCCCCGTACCGATGATCTGCCTTGCCTTCTATCCTCCTCCATTTGCTGCCATAGGAATTTGTATTCAGGGTCCCTCTGGGCTTCTTCTTTTAGCTGGTCTGTCAATCAGCTTTCGTATTGGCTGAAATACATTGCATAAATTCCATGCAATTTTCTGCTCAAAGCATCCGCAACGTGATTTTATTTTCCTTTAACGTGCTATATATCCATGTCAAATTCACTCAAGAAGGCATTCCATATTACTTGTCTAGAGTTTAAATCTGCTTTCTTGAAATAATTAGTGAAGTTGCTATGGTCGGTTTTAAGTACAAATATTTTACCCAACATGTAATGCCTCCATACTCGGAGGGCATGTACCACTGCTGTAAGCTCTAAATCATAAGAAAAATATTTTTGTTCGTATTCTTTCAGCTTCCTAGACTCATATGCTATCACTTTTCCTTCTTGAGTTAATAATGCTCCAACTCCTTCCTTACTGGCATCAGTACACACCACATAGTCTTTACTGGGGTCAGCCACCTTCAGAACTGGTGCTGTGGCTAGGAGCTGTTTCAGCTTTTCAAAGCTGTCCTGGCATTCCTTCATTCATTTGAAAGGCTTGCCTTTCTTTTGCAAGGATGTAATCGGATAAGCAATTTTAGAAAACCCTTCGATGAACCGTCGGTAATATCCTGCTAGACCCATAAATGATCTAATGTCCGCCACATTCTGTGGTACTTTCCATTCCATAATGGTTTTAATCTTTTCAGGGTCCACAGATATTCCTTCTGCTGTCACCACGTGACCCAAGTATTGGATTTCTGATTAAAGAAGTCACACTTACTGAACTTAGCATAAAGTTGATGCTTTCTCAGCATTTCCAATACTAGTCTCAGATGCTTTTTATGTTCTTCCTTGCTTTTTGAGTAAATCAATATGTCATCTATGAAGATCAGTACAAATTTATCTAAAAACTGATGAAAAATACCATTCATCAACCTCATAAAGGTCGCTGGCGCATTCATCAATCCGAAGGGCAGTACCACAAACTCATAATGCCCATATCTAGTGCGGAATGTTGTTTTGCAAATATCCTCATCCTTGATTAGAATCTGATGATATCCGGACCTCAAATCTATCTTAGAAAATACCTTAGCACCTCTCACCTGATCGAATAAATCATCAATTCTGGGTAGAGGGTATTTATTCTTAACCGTCAGCTTGTTCAGTTGTCGGTAGTCCATACACATGCGTAAGGTTTCATCTTTTTTCCTAACAAAAAGAACTGGTGCTCCCCACGGAGACACGCTTGGGCGGATATACCCTTTATCTAACAATTCTTGCAGCTATATCTTCAACTCAGTTAGCTCTGGTATACTCATTCTCTAAGGTGCTCTTGACACCGGAGAGGCTCCAGGCAGCAATTCAATGGTGAAGTCGATATCCCTTTTGGGTGGCAACCCAGGAATATTTTCTGGAAAAACATCCAATAATTCCTGTACCACAGGAATATATTGCATATTTGGAGCCTTTCCCTTGGATTTGGTGTATCCACTTGAATTGCATACAGCTGACACCCCTTTCTGATACATTTACCCATTTGAGATGCTGTTATGGGGCACAGTTGTACAGGCTTTTTAATTCCTTTAATTTCTTTACGCGTGCCATCTTGCATTCTGTAGTAAATTGTCTTCTTTTTGCAGTCCACTAGGGTCCAATGTTTCTCCAACCAGTCCATCCCCAATAACACATCATACGATCCTAGTGGTAAAATATTTAGATCTGCTTGTATTTGCTGTTCTGCCACTTCCAGCGTACAATTAGGAATTTTTGCAGTGACTTTACGTTTTTCCCCCGTAGCCAATTGAACTAACTAGGAGTACTTAAATTTCTGTTCTTTTAGTTTGCATAATTCCACTATTTTAGGACTTACATAACTTAAACTTGCTCCAGGGTCTATTAAAATTGAAACGGGTTTAGTTAGTATAGTACCTTCCAATTCAATCATAGTGGGCTGGAAGTCAGCCTGCCGATCCTCCAAGGCTGCATTTATGCGAGGTATATTTCGCGCCACGTCACCCACTGTGGATGCCTCCTGCAAATTTGCTACAGCCTCATTTTTTTGTCGCTGGGGACAGTTTTTGTAATAATGGCCCTCCCCACAGCCGCAGCACTGTAAGGGAGGTTTAGAATTTTGTCCCTGCTCTAGTTTGTTGGAAGCCTCAGTGGGCTTCCCCTCCACTGGCCACTTGATCCTTTGATGTTTTTTACCAAACTGCTTGCCAACAACATTCCGTGCTGAAACTTTAATGTTACTACTTTTACTATTTTTAAAAGTAGAGCTACTTTTATGATGTTTCCTAGGCTGCCAGCTTTTCCAACCATGACCCTTGGCCTTGTTCTGCTGGTAGCACATTCGTGCTTTACGAATTACCTCATCCATAGTCTGCGGGTTGACAAATTCTATCCGCTCCCTCATTGGGGCGTGTAAGCTTCTTAAGAACCTCTACACCTTGGCTTTTTCCTCACGAAGGTAAGGAACGTAACATAACAGGGAGGTGAATTTCGTAACATATTCATCCATGGTCATCTGCCCCAGTCGAAGGTCATGAAACTCCTTCGCTTTATCATCATAAAATATCTTGGTTAAATACTTGTCCTTAAAGTATTGCTGAAACTATTCCCACGAGAGATCTCGTTCATCAATGCTACGTACATTTTTCACCTCCTCCCACCACAGAGTGGCTTTTTCTCGCAGCTGATAAATAGCGAATCTGGCCTTCAAATTGCTACTGTATTTGTATACTTGAAAATACTTGTTTATGTTGATTAACCAAGCTTCAGCCACCTCCTCTGCCTCTCCGTCAAAGGTTGGTGGCTTAATTTTACGAAATTCCCCCTGCAGTTCCACTTTCTATCTCTTGTGATCTTGCTAATCGGATAGATTGCCTGATTTTGCCTCATTATAATTTCTATTTTTACTCTTTTCAGAGGAACTCTTTTCGTTTTTGCCAGTAGTATTATTTTTTGTTTGCTTCTCTTCTTGTTCCGTGGATAGTTCTTTTTCTGCACTAGGGTGTCCCATCTCCTGTTTTTTCTTATCGGATAAACTTTTCAGGATCCTTTCTTGATCCTATAACAACCTCTCATTGTCCCTCTGGACTCTCAAAATTTCTTCTTGTAAATGCTGTACTGTTCTTAGCAAGGATGCAGTTTGCTGCTGTTGTTCCTCCAACAGCCGGCTCGTTTTCTGGTGCTATTCCATGGTTAATTGAACCCACATTTCCGGATTCATGACTGTAGGAACTGGGGTTTCCTCTGGTTGTGTCTGAGTTGCTGCAACTTCCCTCATTTCTCCTGTTTCACCTGAATGCACTATTCACATACACAGCTTCACTGTTAGTGGACCCCTTAGGATTCCAGTGTAGCAACTTGGCTCTGATACCACTTGTCACATATAATTCATCATAAAAAAAAATTTCGTTTTACTATACCAACGGAGAGATTAATTTTGTTCTACACAATAATTAAAGCAAGGAGATGAAACATTTACTGTGTTGACAGTACAAAGCATTATCGAATTTCAGTTATAATTTATGTCTCGAGTACTAACTCAAGCTCTCAAAGGTTATGCATTTTATAAATAGTTTATCAATTCTTTTGTATTCTCGAAGGGTCTGCCACGTACAAAAATTCTCCAGTGCATTAACGTTTAGACATAAATCTGGTTGTAACTCATGTATTGATGGACATCCTTAGAGGGACTCATTATGGTTAACACATGGATAAGAGTGAAATGGCAACAGACCTTGCATGCACAATTTATTATGGCCTTATTTTCAGATTTCTTGGGATATGCTATGCGCCACCTGGTGGAACATCCATTCCTTCCGTCCGGTTGGCAGCTCCCTTCACCTTCGTTAGGCTTTGATTCTCCCGCCATATTTGGCTGTGCTGCTCCTTGGATACCCAGTCCCTCCGTCATTCACTCTGACTGCAATCTCGGTGTTAAGCGAAGTTTTGAGCTACCTTGAATACTGCTCGGCGCTCTGGGCACTAAGACTTACAGTCTAGTTTTTCGATGGTCAGGCCTAGCAAGCTCCGCCCTGGAGTATATTTATACTGGAACACAATTACCAGGTAAATGGATGTGGGTTTTACTGTCTCGTTATGTTTTAGATTTATTTACCTTCTGTTGGCGAATGCTTGTTTTTGTTTGTTTGTTTTCTGATGTTTTGGCTCATTCCGAGTGTTTACTCAGGTTGGATACCCATGATGCCGCTTCAGCCAGCTGTCGGAAGGTCTACCAATCGGTACCCTTCTTCCTCAGGACTATGGTAAGAAAGCCATTCCTCCTTCGTCCAACTGGGTCTTTTCAGTTTCGATCTCTACAACCCTTGTTTTGTATAATTCTCGTTTGTTTTTAGAGCAGTATTCTAATCTTTGTCTCCTCACTGGTATCATAGGAAAAAAGGAAGAAAGAGTCCAACCTCTTGCTAGGTAATTTCCCCTCCCTGAAGTAGGCGCTGTGATTTGTGTAATAATAGAAATTCTCAAATCCCTTATAATGGGGTTTACGGTCCTGATCGCTTTGCTTTGTGGCAGGAATGCAGATTCACAACCTTCCGGTCGTGTTTGATTCTTGGTCCTTTTGTCCCAGGTGAGATTTTCGACTAAATAAGTGTCCCTCCTGCATAGGTATTTAACCCTCTCAAGGGTGATTCCCTCTTTCACTAGCCCCATCGAGGTTTGCAGGATTTCTTTTGGCTCGAACCTTGGTTGCTGTGGATTTAGTCAAAGCTTGAGCCGTTGAACTAGTTTTGCTAGGCTTATCTCCTTAAAGTTAGCTAGGTGGCTATCGTTGCCTCCAAAAGCAGACTGATAGCGTTGGGGTTTTGTCCATGGTTAATTTCTGAAGTATTTATGAACTGTACTGTTATATTTTCAACATATTTTCAAAAGGGGTCTGATAATAATATTTGAACCGGTTTGCTTGTAAGAGTAAAGTCAATGCGCAATATACAGTGGCTAACTGTGTTAAATGCGTGACCTCTCGTGCTTGATATTCTTATAACGAGGAACTCTGGTGCTTGGTCGTCTGCATGTAAGATTAATCAGGGTTTCCTTTTTTTTAATGTATGACAGTTTATATGCAAAATGATTACTCGATGAGTTCTGTTATGCTCTAGTTTCTTTTTTTTCTTTTTTCGGTTAATTTCTGCATTAACCCTAGTGCAAAGAGCTTTCCTCTTTCGTTAGGTAATCTTAAGAGAATACGGTTACTGCTTCGTTTTCTGTCTTTGAATGCTACTGTAGCTATTGTTTTCCTTTCCATCACACGATATTGGGTCAAGTAGACTAAAGAATAAAGTTCTTCATGCAATCTCGCAGGCTATCATTCCATGCTAAACGAGTAGGAATATTGTTTGTTTCCATCTCAGATTTCTGGTGCGCTGGTATTCACGTTCTTTATTTCAAGAAATACATAGAAGATTCTCCAGAAAAATCGTTTTCTGCATACTTACCCATTTTAACAGATGGTCTAGCAGTTCAGTATGGCAAGAAATTGTTTCTAGTATCATTTTAGAAACTTCAGCATAGAGAAAAAATATTAAAGGGTATCTAATTCTTCATAACCTATTTAGAATAAAACCAAACTACCCAGAGTACTTTTCCGAAATCTTGACAATAAGAAAGAAAGGTGCATTTTTTTTTCTAGTTATTGGTGCTTTTAAAATCACTTTCTAGTTTGCGCAGAACTCTTAGAAATTGTTCATCTGTTAAGCAGTAACATTCAAAGATATTTACATAGTTAGCTGTAATATGCTGAAATATATATAACTGGTTATCTAGGTCTCTCAGATACTATATATCTGTTTAACATCAACACTCCGAGACCTATATATTTATCTGATTAACAACAACACTCAGAAAACTTATATATATCTTATTAACATTAATACTCAGAAAAACTTATAAATGCTTCTGATTTACAAAAACACTTAGAGTATACTTATCTGAGTTTAGGAAATATTTTCCGCTGATGTCCTCCCAACCTTCAAGGGAGGCTACTACGTGCTCCACTTGCCCCCTAGCTCCAGAATCTGGACGGTGCTGTGGGTTAACAGTGGAGATGCCTCTGCTGTGACCTCTGGATGGCCAAACCAGTCACCAACAGAATATCTCGACTCTTAGGAGTTTCAGTAAGCTAATTTCCACTGGACCTTTCCAGCTCAAGAAATTGCCTCCTCCTTTTCTCAAAAATTCACAGAACCCCCACCCCTTTCCAGGATTTTCTTTTTAACCTCAAGGGATGGGTAACTGTATCTCCAACTGTCCCCAACCACCTCCTATTCTTAGAAAACTTTTACTAACAGCTTTTTTTAGAAATATTTCCTTTCCATTCGCTAATCCTCCTATTTTAATAATTTTCATTAACATAATTGATTTCTTGCTTTTATGTCAAAATAATGTCTCAAGTCTTTTACCAGAATTAAAATAATAATTGTCTTTTAACTAGTACATACTAGTTAATCTTAACAAGGCTGTTACACTCTCAATATTAATTTCCTTGCATCTGGATGAATTAAATGACATAATATTTCGAAATAACTACGACGAAGATCATAGAGGTTAATTTTCTTTTTATAATCTAACTCTCTTTCTTTTAATCAGAATATGTTCAACATAGAATTAAAATGTTGCCAAAAGCAATAAATATAGGTACCGACATGCATATGGTCTCCGATATTTACAACGAAAGCTCCATCGACCGGTTCCACTGTAACCCATGTTTCACCATCGTCCTTTGTGGCTTGAAGGCCTCCAACATTGTCTTGCAGTAAAATGGTAAGAGTTCCTGGATCGGTATGTCTCTTGAGGCCTAACGTTAAATCGGGGTGGGGCCAAGTCGGGTAGTAACTCAAGAGAACCTTTTGTTGGACTTTTCCACAGGGTTTCTTGATCGCATCTGCTTCAACTCCTAGCGATTTTGAGATGAGCCCAAGTAGTGTTTTCACCAACTCCATCATCGTGTTACTGTAGTTAGCTATACCTTCCCTGAAATTAAAACAATGACAGTTCGGGCGTGGAATAGATAAAATATATAATCGTGTAGCACTTTGTACATCTACTAGATAAAGTACATAAAACAAAGAAATGCATGGTAAACCTGAATTGAAGTGGCTTTGCAGGCCAGCTTTGAATGTCGCAAGCTGGGTAGCATGGCGTGACGTATAGTTCTCTCCAGTCCATTAAGGGGTCATCGTTGATAAAACTCCCATTTCCATATCCTATGAACTGCCCTTTCTGTATGGCATACTCCATCTTCTCTTACAATGGAAACGAGAAAATGTTGAAATGTTAATTTCCCACTGTCGCCGCCTTCCAATTTTGTTTTGAAAAACCCTGTCAAAAGCCGCTTGCTATTCTTGTTGAAAAATTAGTTTTAAAACTTACAGTCCTTGTACAATGAAACCAGAGCTTTTTGGTAAACGCGGGAATTTTGGTTTGAATGTTTTGGGCCACGGCAGCGGTGGTCCCACCGCCAGCTTGGAGGATATGTGGACCAATCGCTCTTTATCGCGCGGGTTTGGAGCCACATCAACAACTAAAATTTTGGACCCGAAACCATTTAGAAAATTGGATTTGAAAGTTTTCACGTTACAAATGGGCCTGATATCAACGACCCCATTTGTTATGCAAACTTTATTGAAATCCGGTTGATAATTTTTTTGAAGTCGGATGAGGCCTAGCCCTCGACCAATCACATTGCTATCACACGGAGTTTTTCCCCTGGTGACGTGATACAATTTGTGACGCGATTTTTCATTACAATATGGTTAAATCAGTTTGAAGTCCGGAGGTTCGGAGTTATGGTTTTGTTATATTTTTATGTTATAATGTTTTTTTAGTTTCGCGCGATGAACTTTATGTTTTAACAATGGTCATGTTATGTTCACGAAAGATATATATATATATATATATATATATATATATATATATATTATCAAGGAATTTATAATATATATATATATATATATATATATATATATATATATATATATATTATAAACTTTGATAATATATATATATATATATATATATATATATATATATATATATATATATATATATGTTTAAATAATTTGTTTGTGCACCATGAATCAATAGCCAGAGCTCTAGGAGCCCAATATGTATTTTATTTTATTTATGTTATGTTTAAAATATGTGCGCACGCCACATATAAAACACAGTTAAATGAAAATAAAATATGTAAAAGAATAAAAAGGGTTTATACCACAAAGAGTGTATTATTAAATAAATAATTATTAAAGAGAGAAATGAACGGACGAAGGTGGACTTTAAAAAAGAGAGACAAAGAGTCTTCTTGGCACTGTGTGTGTAGCAGTCCAATTTTGCAATCCCTCTGTGAGAGGAAGTTTTTTTTTGTAATAATTTTTTCAGTTAATGAAATAGAATCACAGTTTGTGAATCTCTGTTTGTCAGTGAGAAATTTTTGTTTTAATTCTCTGTGTTAGAAGGGGAGTATTATTCTCTCTGCGATTTCATTTGGAATTCTCAGAAATTCCAACATGATATCAGAGCTACTCCAGGCTCGTTGAAGGTGTCAAAGAAGCTGAAGGAAGGTTTTTTTGTTGCAGCAGTTTCTCTAGCAGTGTGAAGGTTCAACCAAAATCCAAGGAATTTCACAAAACAGAATTTGTGTTATTGTTTGAAGACAGTCAGTTTATTTTAAGAATCACAATCAATATTTAAAGCATAGTTCAGAGTGCTAGGCATGGTAGGAGCCAACACAAGCATGAGTATTGGAAATTTTCAGCTCCCACAGTTCAATGGGAAGAACTATGATTATTGAGCAATCACCATGAGAGCCCTTTTTGCCTCTCAAGACTTATGGGAACTTGTTGAGGATGGTATTGAAGAACCAGTAGATGAAAATGAGTTTATTGTCTTAACACAGGGAGAGAAGGACTTGTTGAAGAGAAATAAGAAGAAGGACTCTAAATCCCTCTTCTATCTCTATCAAGCAGTACATGAGAGTGTATTTCCTAGGATAGCAGCAGTTAATAAATCCAAGGAAGCATGTGATACTCTCAAGACAACCTATCAAGGTATGGAGAAAGTGAAGATAGCAAAACTACAATTTCTAAGGAGAGATTTTTAAAATATCTGCATGAAGGAGTCTGATAACATAGACTCATTCTTCACACATGTGATTGGAATGGTCACACAGATAAGGTCTCATGGAGAGACACTTGAAGAAAGAAGGATTGTGGAGAAAGTTTTGAGGAGTGTACCCTCAAGGTTTTATGTTATAGTCACCACCATAGAAAATACAAAGGATCTCTCAAACTTTTCAATTGATGAGCTTCATGCATCACTGATGACACATGAACAAAGATTGGGTAGAAATGAAAACTCAATTTTGGAGCATGCCTTCAAGACCTAAATGTCCTTTGGAAGAGGAAGAGGTCAAGGCAGAGGAAATAACAGAGGAAAAGGTAGAGGCAGAAGCCAAAATAGAGGAGGAAGAAACAACCCAGCAAATGCTCAAGGAAGGGGCAGTAATCAAAATCAGAACTAAAGCCAAAACAACAACTAGCAAGGTGGACAACAACATGCTCATGGACAAAGGTATGACAAATCCAATGTCCAGTGTCATTATTGTAAAAAATATGGGCATTATGCAAATGAATGTAGGAAGAAGCAGAATGATATGGGTAATAGACCCAATGCAAATTTTACTAGAGAAAATATCAGCCAAGATAAATTGTTTTTACCATGTAATATGGCTGAGGAAAAGAGTGAAGATTTATGGTTTCTAGACTCAAGATGTGGCAACCATATGACAGGAAACATTGCTATGTTTTCTATGTTAGATGAAAATGTGAAATCTCAAGTCACATTGGGAATAGAAGGTAAGGTTTTTGTCACAGGAAAGGGCATAGTAAATGTCTTGACAAAGAAGGGAGAAAAGAAGAGTATATTTGATGTATATTATGTACCAGGTATGAAATGTAATTTGTTAAGCATTGGAAAGCTCATTCAAAAGGGCTACAATGTTTTCTTTGAAGATGATGTATGCACCATCATGGATAAACCACCAAACAAAAAATGTATTGCTGAAATAAGGATGACAATGAACAGAATGCTCCATCTCAGGATGAGGGCAGATTTGAAGAATGGAGAAAAAATAGCAGCAGTGACACAAGAGGCTTTCCAAAGAGAAGAAAAAGATGAGAATTGGTTATGGCATTTGAGATTTGGATATCTCAACTTTGGAGGTCTTAATTTGTTACATAGAAAAGGAATGGTAAGAGGATTACCATTGATTGAGAAACTGGACAGCCTATGTGAATGTTGTATCTTGGGTAAACAACGCAGAGAAAGTTTTCCATCAGGGAAAAGCATAAGGGCAAAGGCACCCTTAGAAATTGTCCACTCAAATTTATGTGGACCAAGTCAAACACCATCACTTGCAAGTAGCCACTATATGTTAACTTTTATTAATGATTTCACAAGGAAAACTTGGGTGTATTTTTTGAAATATAAAAGTGAAGTGTTGGAAAAATTCCGCAATTTTAAAGCACTTGTTGAGAACCAAAGTGGTCAAAATATCAAGGTCTTAAGGATTGATAGAGGAGGTGAATATATCTCTAAATAATTTATGTGTTTTTGCAGAGAAAATGGCATACACAAGCAATTTACAGCAAGGTATACACCGCAACAAAATGGTGTTGCTGAAAGGAAAAGTAGGACAATCATGGATATGGTAAGGAGTATGCTAAAGGCAAAACATTTGCCAAATGATTATTGGGCTGAAGCTGTACATTGTGCATCATATGTACTAAATATATGCCCAACAAAAGCAGTGATGAATAAAGTCCCGGAAGAAGCATGGAGTGGGATAAAACAAGGATTCACCCACATGAAAGTTTTTGGTTGTGTGGCTTATGCACACATTCCAGATTAGTTAAGGAAGAAGTGGGACAACAAGGGGGAGAAATGTGTTTTTAGTGGATACAGTGAGGAATCCAAAGCTTACAGGTTGTATAACCCATCCACCAAGAAATTTATTGTGAGCAGAGAGGTTCAGTTCATTGAAGAAGAATCTTGAGATGGAAGCATTGAGAAAACAATCAATGTAAAGAGCTGTTTATGTCATGATGAAAATGAAGATGATATGGCTGAAATACATCCATCATTAGCACCACTACCTCCACCAACACAAGGGCAGCAAGGGACACCACAAGCTGGAGTAAGAACACCCTTGAGAAGTAATGAGAGTGCTTCTCCAACCACACCACAATGAGCTGATTTGAGTGCTACTTCAAGCACATGTACACCAAATGAAAGAGGAACAAGATTCAGAAATTTAAATGATATTTATGAGCAAGAGGTAGCAAATGAAGCTATGAACTCCTTATTTGCTTTATATTGTCATGTTGATGGTCGTATTCATTTTGAAGAAGCTATAAAAGATAGAAAATGGATAGATTCTATGGATGAAAAAATTAATGCCATAGAAAAAAATAAAACATGGGATTTGGTTGAACTTCCAAAAGGTAGGGAAGTCATTGGAGTAAAATGGGTCTACAAGACCAAAAGTAATGCTGAAGGTAAGATTGAAAGACACAAATCTAGACTTGTTTTCAAAGGATATAAGCAGCAACATGGACGAGATTATGAGGAAACATTTGCACCGGTTTCAAGAATGGAAACAGTGAGAGCAATGTTGTCTATAGCAGCACAACACAAATGGAAGGTTTATCAAATGGATTTAAAATCAACATTCCTAAATGGAGTATTGATGGAAGAGGTTTATATTGAAAAACCTCTAGGCTATGGGAAAAATGGCCAAGAACACAAAGTTTGCAGATTGAAGAAAGCTCTTTATGGGCTTAAACAAGCACCAAGAGCATGGTACAGTAGGATAGATTCCTATCTACTAGAGAATGGGTTTCAAAAGTGTGAAGGAGAACCCACACTATACATCAAGGAAAAAGATGGTAAGATGTTGATTGTTGTTTTATATGTTGCACAGGGGATGATGATTACCTCATTGAAAATTTTAAAAGGGTCATGAAAGATGAATTTGAGATGACTGATATGGGCTTGCTGAAATACTTCTTAGGCATAGAATTAGAGAAAAATGAAAATAATATTTTTATTTCTCAAGTTAAGTATGTAAATGAAGTTTTGGAAATATTTAATATGCAAGATTGCAAGGCAGCAATAACACCCACAGTGATGGGATTGAAACTTAGCAAAGAGAACAACAACAAGGATTTTGATCCTAGTTTATACAAGAACATAGTTGGCAGCCTGATGTATTTAACTGCAACTAGGCCTGATATAATGCATGTTGTTAGTTTAATTTCTAGATTCATGGAGAGGCCAAAAGAAGCACATTGGCAGGCAACAAAGAGAATTCTGAGGTATGTGAAAGGAACTAAAAGGTATGGTATTTTGTATAACACTTCAGAAAATTCTGAGTTAATTGGTTACACTGACAGTGATTGGGTCGGAAGTGTAGATGACCAGAAAAGTACATCTGGTTATGTTTTTCATATGGGTTCAGGAGCTATTTCATGGGCTTCTAAAAAGCAGCCTATTGTAGCATTGTCTACAACAAAGGCAGTTTATGTGGCAGCTACAACAACAACATGTCAAGCAGTGTGGATGAGAAGAATGTTGAGGAATTTATGTCAAGAACAGGTAAAAGGAACAATGATTTATTGTGACAATAGCTCAGCCATAGCATTGTCTAATAATTCTGTCTTTCACAAAAGGACAAAGCACATAGATGCTAAGTTTCACTACATCAGGGAGCTAGTGAACAATGGAGAAATCATTTTAAAACATTGCACAACTCATGAACAATTTGTAGATATACTGACAAAGCCACTGGGGCAGAAAAGCTTTGAATATTTGAGGAATTTCATGGGTATGACTGATAACCCAGCAGTTGAACTTAAGGGGGAGTGTTGAAATGTTAATTTCAACTACTCTTCCCACTGTTGCCACCTTCTAATTTTTTTTGACGAACCCTCTCAAAAGCCACTTGCTATTCTTGTTGAAAAGTCAGTTTTAAACCTTACAGTACTTATACAATGAAAAAAAAGCTTTTTGGTAAATGCACGAATTTTGGTTTGAATGGTTTGGGCCACGGAAACAGTGGTCCCATCGCTAGCTCAGAGGATATGTGGACCAATCGCACTTTATCACGTGGGTTGGGAGCAGATGTCAGCAACTAAAATTTCGGACTCGAAACCATTTAGAAAATTGGATTTGAAATTTTTCACGAATGGGCCTGACGTCAGCGACCCCATTTGTTACGCGAACTTTATTGAAATCCGATTGATAAGTTTTTTGAAGTTCGATGGGGCCCAACCCTCGACCAATCACATTGCTATCGCGCAAAGTTTTTTCCCTAGTGACGTCATACAGTTTGTGACGTGATTTTTCATTACAATATGGTTAAATCAGTTTGAAGTCCAGAAGTTCGGAGTTATGGTTTTTTATAGTTTTATGTTATAATGTTTTGTTAGTTTCGCGTGATGAACTTTATGTTTTTAACAATGGTCATGTTATGTTCACGAATGATATATATATATATATATATATATATATATATACTTTTGTTGATGCGCCATTGTAATGTTGGCTCGGAAGGCCCATACGTATTTTATTTTATTTATGTTATGTTTAAAATATGTGCTACGCCACATATAAAAGGCCTGAAGGCTAAATGAAAAAAAAAAATGTAAAAAAAAAGGGTTTTATACACAACAGTGTATTGTTAAAACAGAGCAGTGTGCCCGAAGGAAAAATATAGACAGACAGAGAGTGTGGATTTTAAAAAAGAGAGACAAAGAGTATTTTTGGCACTGTGTGTGCAGTAGTCCAATTTTGTAATCCATCTGTGAGAGGAAGTTTTCTTTTGTAATAGATTTTTCAGTTAATGAAATAGAATCACAGTTTGTGAATCTTTGTTTTTCAGTGAGAAATTTTTGTTTTAATTCTCTGTGTTTGAAGGGGAGTATTATTCTCTCTATGATTTGTTCTGGAATTCTCAGAAATTCCAACAAAAGAACTCCTTGGCACAACACATTATCTGAGACTTCAGTTCTATAGGAACATCATGATCTTTGATCTGGAACATTCCCCACTCTTCACAGTCCTCTCTGAGTTCTCTTATTAGCTGTGCATGCTCTGCTCCCCCGGCTCTTGCATTCACAAGGGAAATGGTGAGCACCTCTTTGTTGAAATCATTGTATACCACAACTAGTCGTTCATTCTTGTCCTTAATGTAACTAACAGGTAGATCCTCAATTCTCATATCAGCTAGTGATTTCACAGTATTCACTTCCACTACTCTTTGTGCCAATTTTCTAAAAAGTGTAGATCTTGGGCACAAAAATTAAGAATCCCTCACTGTAACAGTGTGATCACAGCACTCCATGAGACTGCAACCTTTCTAATATTATGGAATGTGTTGTGTCCGCCCATACATTGCAATGGGTAATTTAAAGAATATTATGCATAGATAGTGTTGAAGTGCATGGCATACATGACGTTAATGTGTTTGGTATAGGGTTTAATTAGTAGGCTTCTTTTTTTGCCCTATTTTCTTTCCTCACGGTTGTTTTTTTTCGTTACATTCGTTTATTCAATTTTGTCATGGTTAGAAAATGTACGTTTGATTTGTAAAATTTGAATGTTACGAAATTTTCCAACCAACTAAATCTATTTATGCATTCTCATTAATAATTCACAGTTTCCATCCAACCATATCCCTTAATTTAGCCAAAAATAAATACAAGGAACCATTAAACTACTCTATAATATATTATTTAATATATTTCCATATTATAATAATTAAATTATCTATTAATTTCTTTTATATATTTTACTATGTTAATAATTGAATCATTTTACTATTAAAATATATGATAGAATGTTCACCTAGCCAAATGAGGTTTGTTTACTCTCTTTCCTATACCTACTCCTTTGAGAAAAACCAACTACTCCTCTAATGTTGACTTAGAGAGATACCTGTGGTCCACATAGATACCATTTATATTTACAGAGATACCTGTGGTCCACATATTTGTAGAGACGTAAAGCATGGGACATGCTAAAGTCATACCTTCTGTACAACATGTACTTAAATTGGTTCTATCGAGAAAAGCAAGGAAAAATGCTTCATCAACTCTACTTCATTTCAATCTTTGGCAGTGATCAGCTGGCAATAAGTGGATGGTGTTTTTCCAGGACATAGTCATGCTGCCCAAGACAAAGTTGGCAATCATCAGCTAACTTTATTTCAGTGCTATTGTCATTTACATGGCAAATCACTCTACGCCTCTACTAGTATTAAATGCGATATATGTGATATTTCAACTTTATTTTGCTTTACACTTGGCAATAATTAACTGAATTTAAATTTTATATTGAAAAGGAATTTGTATTGATCGATCATAAAGAGTAAATGTAAGGGTTATATATATTTAGGATTTAAAATTGAGTTCGTTATTATTTTTCAAATTTTTCTTAGTAAAAATATGCAAGAATATAAAAATATTTCCTATAGAAATATAAATTTAAAAAAAATATTTGCGAAATATAAAATAAGAATTGTTTCAATTTTTTAAATTGAATTATTTTTCTTTAATTTGTATTTTCTTTTAATGGGCATAAAAGTATTTTTTTTTTTCAATATTTTTATTGGCATAAAAAGCCTACTAAATTGTTTCCTATTTGTACAATTTAAAATAAAATGATTTCAATTATTTTAATTAAAAAGAATTAAAACATTTCACAAATTTTTTTATAATATATTTTAGTTGTGATTATTTTTGTTAGATCTAAGACTTTTTTGATTCACAATATAGCTGAATGTCTTTCAGATTAATCACATCATTAAGATTTGGTCCACTTTTCCAACCAACTAATGTGGTTCATTCTATTATTATTGTTCATTAGTTTTATTCTATTTAATATCACAATTAAAAGAAAATGATTCTAACAAAATAATAAATAAATAAATTTAATTTTTAGAGCATAGTTTTTTTTAAGATAAATTACATTTCAATTTTTCAAGTCAACAACTGCCTATTGCAATAATCCTTCTTGCTTTGCCACATCGCAAATCGAAAATCACATTTTTCTTTGGTTTTTGTTAACACTTACCTCTTCCAAATGCCGATTGTGATAATTCTCCATATCCCGCCACATCGCAAATCGCATTTCGCACTTCACAACCTTTTCCCTTTTTTCCTTTAATACTCACCACTCCCGACGCTGATTGTGATAATTATCCATACTTCGCCACATCGTAGATCACATTTCGCACTTCGCAACCTTTCCCCTTTTCCCTTTAAGACTTACTGCTCCCGATGCCGATTGCGATATTGCAATTGTGATATCGCATATTGCACTTCTGTCCTCCATCGCAACTCCACCATCGCACTTTTCAAATCATTCCGCTCCGAAGCATTTTTGCACTATAATAAAGTTTTAATAAGGTTTAAACCCATCTTTCCACCTCTAAGCCTTGTTTCATGTGTTTACCTCTCCATTAGCACACCCTTTCTGCCAT
This sequence comes from Pinus albicaulis, assembly GCA_034641835.2. Classification (NCBI taxonomy): domain Eukaryota; kingdom Viridiplantae; phylum Streptophyta; class Pinopsida; order Pinales; family Pinaceae; genus Pinus; species Pinus albicaulis. The sequence goes on along the minus strand of CM076583.1, from coordinate 1,115,680,001 downwards.
TTTCTTTCTCCAAATTAAATTAATTTCATTTCTGACATTTCCTTTTTTTAAATTTAAATTAGTTTCATTTTTTCCATTTCTTTTCATCAAGATTGATTAGTTTCTTTTCTGTCATTTCCTTTGTTCAATTTATTTTATTTTCAAGTGTGGAAAAATTCATTGATAACCCCTAGAAGTAGCACCCTTTCGTAGAGCGGAAGAGGATGACATGAATAGAACACATCTACTGTTTATATAGTACTATCACCTCCAATGTTTTATGAACTATGGGTTGATAAAGTAAAGTAGGGTAGCCCCTTGGAGTTACAACACTCTTGGTGCAATACCAGGGCTCACGACTTTTTTGGCGTCATTGTCGTGCAGGTGTATAGTAGATTCTTTGATTCTGTTTTAGCATTATTTTTTTCTTTCCTTTTTCATGTTGTTTCCAAACATTGAAAAATACAAAAACAAATCTGATATTCATGCCTCATAGGAGTATGGATACTTCGAAATAAAAAAAAATACTTCTCCAATACCAACTCCCACACTTGACGACGTGGTGCAGTAAGAAACACATCACCATACACTTTTTAAGGTAGACGAGATGGATGGATATGATGACAATGAAGAATATCTTATTGGGTTTCCCATTCAAGAGATGGACATCAGTGTACATATGAAGATCATCCCTCCATATTTCCTTCCCAACTTCCATGGTATGAGGACAGAGGATCGAGAAACATTTCTCTTTGAATTTGAGATACTTTATAGATCTTATGGCTACTTGTCACACACTCAAAAACTGAGATTGTTTCCTGCAACATTGAAGGATAGAGCTCTTAAATGGTTCATGAGTCTATGTACTAATTCAATAAGATCATGGAATGATATGCAAAAAATATTTCCAGAAAAATATACAGATCGTGATCTTAGAGTAGAAATTTTTAGAATGAACCAAAAAGAAGTTGAAAGCCTTGAGGATCTAATAGAGAGGTTGGGAAAATTACATCATTTAGGATTTGACACACTAAAAACCCTCTTACTTAGAAAAATTAGGGATGATTGGATTGATCTCCTTAATCTCATGAGTAGAGGAGATGTATAACAATTGTCATTTGAAAAAATTTGTGAAACATGCAAGCACATATGAAGAGGAAGGGAAAGAGTAAATATATCAGTATCAACATTGGTAAGGAAATATGAACTTGGAAATTTGATTGATAGCTTTAAAATAGAAATTCTTAGCAATCTAAGTGAAGAAGTAGAAATGTTAATAATGCAAAATGAACAAAAATAGGATGTTGATATTTTTGTTATCCATGTAGAATCATATGCTAGTAAATGTTGTTCATCATTTCCCAGGTTTAAAGAAGTTTACCAGGAAGACAATGGAGCAAGGAAATCACGAAAAACGTTATGTTATGTAGCTCCAAGAAGACCCTGGAAGCTTAGTCAAATTGATATGATGCAAGGAACCACTTCAAAATAATGCAGGGGCATCAAAAATAAATTTCCATTAATCATTTGTGTGATTTAGAGGGTGAGATGTTTTAATTATTTATTGAATTATTTTGCTCATTTTTAATAAACTAAGAGAGAAAATATAAATGTGAGGATAATTGTAAATATTCCTTAAATATTTAAGGATATGAGTGGAGTTGAATTAGGTATATAATCTAGGGATTAGGAATTCCATAAACGGGACTTAGTTGAGTCCAAAATAAGATAAATCTAAATCGGATTTTAGTTGAGATTTGTGTGGAGGAATTTATGGAGTGGGATAAAGTCATATTTATGTATAAATAGGAGGGTTGTGTGAGGATGAAAAATAAGTGAGAAAGTGAGAAATACAGAGAGAGACGAAAGGCCAATTATTGCAATATTCGGCTAGATGTTGAGTTTGTAAATTTTATTATGTTTATTACATATCAACATTTTTTTAGTTTCTATAAGCTCTCTTTTATTTATGTATGCTTTGGGAAATTGCAGAAGTGATTTTAATGAAGAGTTTTTGAATGTTGAAGGAAGCGCACACGTTTTTATATGCTAGGATCTGATTTAACCCAGTATCATGGCATCATTTACTATCAGAGCCAGAAAGATGCATGTTCTACATTTTTTTTTGAATCTGCAAGTATATTGATATGCCATAGATTAGTATGAGATGATTTTCCTTGTGGTGGGTGATATGTAATTTTAAAGCATTGTAGTGGAGTGCGGCCTTGGCATGGATGCAGGAAAAGACACTCAGGGAATACATTAAAATGTTGGAAGCATTGGACTATTCGAGTTTTATTAACAGAACTATATAGCTATGCAATGCTATTCAGATAGGTACGCAGTCACCGTGTTCATGGTTCATATTTTACAATATATAGTTCTACTTTCCAGTATTACAGAGTGGCATGTCATTTGCATTGAGGTCAGTACAGTCAGGCTAATACGACTGTGGATCGAAGCTATAGATATTGATAATTTATTTGCGTTGACATTGCTGGTTATCTTGGCATAGAAACTGCGTTGACATTGCTAGGTATATTGGCATAGTCATTGCATGAAGAATTGTTGGTGCGATTAGAGTTGGGCGTGGAGCTAGCACGGATTCCAACAACGGTGGTTTCTGCATCTTGGAGAGGTAGTGGTACTTGGTTGGGGTCAGTGAAAATTAGAAATAGAGAAGGGAGAGAACCTCTACGTGAAATCATGGTGATTTTCTATGTGTGGAGGAGGCATAGATGGTAATCGAGGATATAATTATAGCATAAATACTCCTGCCAAATATGCGTTGGCATATGCGTAGGGACTGCAAGAGTCCAGTGGTCTTGACCGCAACACAGGAAATCATTTCCAAAGGTTTAATGGAAACACTTCCAAAAATGCAGAGTAAATGATTTCGTTACATTGAACTACATATATATATACAATCATTTTTCCTTGTGCTAGCATCCCATCTATAGCAGCGACTTCGTTCTGACTACGTTAATATTTAAAGTGGGATGGAAAATGCATTGGTCGATGTTTCTTGGCTACGTTGTTTGATAGCGATGTTGATGGTTGTGAAGTCGTGGACTCAAACATCTTGTAGTGGTTTGTGTTTTATTTTCTTTGAGATCATTACAGTCACAAGAAATTACGAATTGTAGAGTCGAGCTATCAATATCGTTGGCTCATCATTATGTTTCAAGTGTAATGTAATTACTGTATGGACAGTGGTAACGATTTATCTATTTGATTGGGTCGATGTTTGGCATGGAATGATAATTTCATTACGGATTGAATCTTGGCTTGTGTGAAGAGTGGGTTCAAATAAAAACAAAACGAAAGGAAGCATTTTGTTTCAAGAACGGATTCCACATTTGATAATGCAACAATTTTTTATTCCATTTTTTATATGTTCAAATTGATATAGTTGCACATGGAATGATGAGGAATGAACCAATTTGCAGAGTGAATCTGGGACTTAGCAAAATTGAATAATTTTTCTATACTAAATATAAAGTGGAAGTATTCATTTTTTCTACATCATTTTGGTATTAAGAACATTTTTTGTTGGGAAATATTTATGTTTCAAAGTTGTTGGGTAGAGATTTATTTGCATGAAGAGGAGAGACAGAGATTGGTGGAGATCTCAATGATTGCAAGCACAATCATGATTTATTATAATTAAAGGTGGGGGGCAGTAAAACTGAAATTGAAAATTTGCAATTCGCATGGACAGAAATGTGTAAGAACATTTGGAGATCTTGCTTGTGAAGAGACCAATCAGTGTACTGAGAGTGGGTTAACTCGGAAAAATTAGAAGGGCGCAAAAAATTGGAAAGGTATGTTAAGTAAAATTGTGGGGCAAGTATATTATATGTTGACATGTTTGGTTTTTTTTAACCATTTACAGACAAGTATTTTGGCGGGAATGATATGTAAACATGTTGTTCAAAATTAAATTGAAACTTTTTCCAATGCGGAGGTGTAAGGTTGTATCACCTACCTTTAAACAAATTTAAGTTTCGCTTAAATGAATGGAAAATGAATGAAAAAAATGTGCTAATCCTGGGTGATATTAAGAGAAACATGAATTTTGTGTGAGAGGGTTTATTATGCATAATGTGGATTCTTCACAGTTTTGGTTAGGTCATTTTGGACCAAATATTGTAGTTGGAAAAAGGAGAATTCATTTGATTTGTGATTGAAAACATAATTGCTTGATGTTGTAATGTGGCGACATTTAAGCAGGTGTTATTCAGGATGGACACAATGTATGAGTTGTACATTATTCATCGAAGAGGTTGAAATATGAATAGCTTCTTCTTTGTACACATGTGAAGAGATGTGAATTGATGTTGAAAGTGGAGGAAAATTTTTGGCATTAAGATGACAAGCTTATGGTATGAAGCGCATGCGAGTATTTACAGTGACAAATACAGCACATAAAAGTGGAATCCAGAGAATTGAGTTTGCAAAGATAAGGTTTATTAATAACCTTAATGGGAGCATGAGGTATGATAATTCAGGAAGATATATTTGAATGTTGAAAATTGGATGGTTTATTTATTTTCACCATAAAATAAATCTTGGAAAACATGGATTGCATTTCGATTAAAGACTTCAGCATCATGTGAAATGATAATGGGAAACTAATAAGAAAGGAGTATGACAGAGAGTGAAGATTTTACATCCTAAAATGTATTAGGGGTGTATGTTTGTTGGAGGATTCTATAACTTGAATTAAGTCAAAATATCCACTATCATAATTATTGGGTCAAGCCTTGAAGTCAAAATAGATGTTAGGGTAAAATGAATGTTTGGATAGCATGAGTTAAGATTGAGTATTTTTTTCCAAGATGAAGAGTTAGTGTCAAGTCTGAAGTCAAAGATTCGTAAACCAAAGTCAAAGGTTTGAATGTAATTGGGTGCATGATCGGCACAGCCCGACACCCAAATAATTGGTCATTGTAACACATGAGTTACTAAAGTGTTTTTTGCGGCAAAGTGAAGCAAGAGGATTTCCCAGAGATGATTTCAAAATAGAGAACTGAAAGATACCAAGCGCCAGAAGAAAGCTTGCATTCTTGAATGGCAAGTGGGAAGACTTGTTGAAAAGTGGATTGAATGAAATCCACACGTGAACGAATGAAGTTCACAAAGGAGGAGAAGATGACTGGTGTCAATCATTTCAGAGGATCTGATGAAGACCACATCAGAATAAAGAAGAAGGAAAATGCCAAGGTAAGTGGCATATGTGAGCAGTTGACTGATGAAGATTATGAGCGGGAGAAGGCTGAGATATCAGTTCACCTTGAATTGTTAATGGAATTGTTGCAGAAAAATGTGAAAGACCAGACACGTGGTTGGACCATGATAAAGAATGTAAAGTGGCAGAGACTACATGCAAAGAGGGAACAATATGTAAACATACAGTTGGAAGAAGAGCTGAGGAAGCTCGAGCAGATGATGAGGTGTGAAGAACTCAAAGAGGCTAAGTTGAAAATGAAAGTTTCCATTTGTGGCCTAGAACAAGGTGAAATTCTGGGTGAAGAGATCAATGAGGAAGATCTCATGAACTATTGGGATAGTTCAGAGGAATCTGAAGATGTGTTGATGAGAGTGGTAGATAAGGCTATGAAGCCTTGCATTTTTAAATCTCACAGTTTATGTATGTTTGTAGGATGTGTGAGAGATGGTGAGCAGTCTGATGGAACTATCACAGAGATGAATGAAACTCTTAAGGTGAAGTGTGATGGAGAAAGCCTTTCAGAGGAGAAAGGTATTGATTTGTTGTAGTAGGAAGAATTCATAAATGAATTCTTGTTTGGGGTGAGACAGCCAGTTGAAGCTGTTATGGAGAAGAAACATAATGAAAATTCTGAAGAGATATTCCAAGGAGGTAAACAAATGTATTTGCTTAATGAAATTACTGACAGAATTTTCAATGTGATGAGACAGAAACCAGGATAACTTAGGAAGATTGCCAGAAGGAGAATGAAGATGGGAATGAAGGTTGTGATGAAGCACTAGAAATATTTCACATGGAAATCGAGTTCTTGGAACGATGGCTTAAGGAACCTGAGGAAGAAGTGAAACTTGCAGAACTCGATACATAAGAGATTGTTGTTACTGTGCATGATAGAGATGAAATGTTTCTAACATTTATAGAGTTGAATGAATGTTATAAATTTTCAGATAATAATGTAACTGTAGGTACATAAAAATACATTAACAAATATGATGTCGAAATCAAAGAAAATGAGCAGAAATTATGTGGCGTTGAGATGAAATATCAGGAGCAGCAAGAAATTTATGTTCGTGGAGACATAAAGGAGACTAAAATATTGATCCAACAGGATAGAGATGGAAGCAACTAGCAGTCCAAAACATAATCTACTGAAATCTAGAAAGTCAATGATGGGAGATTGGTGCTTGAAGCATCAAAAGAGAATGAAAGGTCTTATCTTTTTAAAACTAATAATTTGTTGGCGAATGCAGGTACAACCCTGGACGAGAATTTTTTTTCTATAAAAGCATTTAAAGACTATATTTGTGATCAAGAAGAAACTCTTGATTATTCTTCGCTTCAGAAAGTTGAGTGTTCAACATAGTTGGAGATGAAAGCATTACACAAAGAGGAATTAATATGACGAATTGGTAAAGACGATGGAATCTGATTGATAGAGTGAGTGATGAGTTACAAAATCGAGTTGATACTTCGAAGGACCAGCGACAGAACAGAGTTTGGAATCCTGGAGGGAGCAAGTAATTAGGACTTGTGGTTGTTGCATTGTTACAGAAAAGCGAAAGACCTCATAGACAGGAGTCTATGGAAACTTCTCTACATGGGGAGTCTGATGCAAGAGCATCGAAGCTAAATTTTCATTAATCATTTGTGTGACTTAGGGGGTGAGATGTTTTAATTATTTTTTTCATTTTTAATAAATTAAGAGAGAAAATATAAATGTGAGGATTATTGTAAATATTAATTAAATAATTAAGGATATGAGTGGAGTTGAATTAGGTAGATAATCTAGGGATTAGGAATTCCATAAACGAGACTTATTTGAGTCCAAAATAAGATAAATCTAAATTAGATTTTAGTTGAGATTTGTGTGGAGGAATTTATGGAGTGGAATAAATTCATATTTATGTATAAATAGGATGGTTGTGTGAGGATGAAAAATAAGTGAGAAAGTGAGAAATACAGAGAGAGTGAGGAATGGTTCGAGAGCTTTTTGTAAAGGGCAGAGAGTCGAAAGGCCAATTATTGTAATATTCGGCCAAATGTTGAGTTTGTAAATTTTATTATGTTTATTACATATCAGCATTTTTTTTTGTTTGTATAAGCTCTCTTTTATTTATGTACACTTTGGGAAATTTCAAATGTGTATTTAATGAATATTTTTTTAATGCTGAAGGAAGCGCACACTTTTTTATATGCTAGGATTTGATTTAACCCAGTATCCTGGCATCACAAAATTTCACGCTTATTCACATCTATCTCAAATTAATTGGGACACACTCCCTCTGTGGAAACCTTGGCCATCTCAACCCCAAAACCAATATTGGCAACATGGTTGGTAAGGACCTAATTGGGAAATTCCACAACATCCTCAATATTTCCCTCAATATCCTTGATATATAACTCCATGCTATCCATACCATCTGCCTCCACCACAACCACAACCTCAATCACATCCATCTCATATATCCATCCCCACTCAACTACCATTTCAAAACCCACACCATGAAGTATCTCATCCCACTTACAATGCTGAGGTACAATACTACCAAACATATCCTCTTGATCTAGATGGTATTCAGCTTAGTTCAAGAAAGTTATTTCAAATAAGAGATTTAATTGATGTCATTAAAGGAAAACATCAAGAAGAATAAGATCTGAATGAGGACATCAAAAGATCAAGGGCTGCACTTGATGAAGAGCCGACATTAGAATTGTATGTTGAGAAAGTTTCCTCATGTTTACCAGAATTTCCTCCATTTGTTCGAGAGAAAAATTAGAAAAAAGAGGAATATTTGAATGTCATAATAGAAGAGGACATACAAAGCGATCCAAGTCAACAAGTGGACCAGGGGCATCACAAATGTATTGACATATGGTTCCAAACAATCATTAAGTTGTAGCAACACGCTCTTTTCCAATAGTACTTGATACAATCTCAATCAAATAAATTCATCTCTCATAGTCATTTACATGTCAAAGCATGTATTCCAAATGTGCACATGATTTTATCTGTCATCTTGATGTGTACATGGCTCCATTGGAAGTATTCATATAATTGAAAAAGAAAATTTTTTTTTTTTTCAAGTAGAGTAGGAAAGTGAAAAAGTAAAAAAAAGGGAAAAAGAATAAAATCTGAGGTGAAAACCTCTTTTGAGGCGTTTGAGATTGTCTCACTGATTGAAAACCTCCATGAGGCGATCATCAGGTTGAAAAAACAAGAGAAAAAAAAAATCCTAGGTGAAAACCTCCTTTGAGGTGCCTAGGCATACCTACTAGTGGAAAACCTCATTGAGGCGGCTAGTAGGCCCTAACATAAAAGATAAAAAATAAAAAAATAAAATTGCATGTCTTTATGTATCTCTCTATAATGAATGCAAGTGCTCTCCAACCTTTGCGAGAATAAAAACAACAAGTTGGCACAAAAAGAAAATTTGGTCAACACCGTGGTTAAAGGTAGTCAAACTTGGACTTCCTCCTCCTGTGCTCAGAAGCTCTAAACGAACCTCAAGCAAATTATCACATGCAACTTCAGGGCAGCTTCAAAACCACTGAAGACAGCTTCAACAACCATATCAACAACTTCAATATCACCTGCAAAATAAATCAATGGTAAGGATCAGATATGCAATCATCTAACCCTTTCTTCGAGTCTATTTTATCTTAATAAAACATTAAAAAGTCTGAGAAGGAAATTTTTTTATATAGCAAAAATTAGTAGCAAAGAAACCTTAGCCTTATCTAAAGTAGTTCATGTAATGGAATACAAGGAGTGCCGAAGGGGTAACCAAGGGAGAAATCAGTTCACAGAACAATAACTGTGGGTTTATTCTACATGTAAAAAAAGAAAAAGAAAAAAGAAATAAAGAAATAAAGAAAGAAAATAAACGAAAGAAAAGAAAATAAAAGAGAATAAAAGAAAAGAAAAGGAAAGGAAAGGAAAAATAAAATAAAAGGTTGATCCACCACCATTTGGCATGGAAAATACAAATTTTCTTAAGGCATCTGAGGATCTCCATGCAGCACCCACAAGAAAAAATGAATAAAGAATAGCAAGAATATTAGCATGAGGAGCAGCTCATGGGAAAATAAACATAAAATTAAATAAGCGAGCATGCAGGAAGAGCCATCAGGCAGGGAGGATGAATAGGTTTCTCAGAGGATGAGCAATAGTTTCAGTAGTGGGGTGATGATGGGCCTCTAAATTAGACATAAATTAAGGCCCATCTAACCTTTCTTAGACCCATCTACCTTTCTTATGCACATAAAAATATATATTAAATCTCTCATTCTACACTTAATAATTTTTTCTTATGCTTTAATATTTTCTTAGGAAGGTTTAAAGGTAATTGCATATTTGTGCCTAATATTTGTTATTTCTGTAGAATATTGTGAGAATATTCGGCAGACTATGAAGATTTGGAGAAGGAGATAATTTAGGGACTTGCTCCCTGCCACTGGAAGATCAATATTGAAGAATAAATGAGCACAATGTCAAGAAATTATGGATAAATTTTGTACAGATTCAAGGGGGTTGTCCACCCTCCTTAACTATCAAAGGCATGCAAGCAAACTGAAGATGAAGTGCACTCAATCTATGTTTACTTTGAGTCAGGTGGAATCAATCACTATTTTCAAGTGAGCTATTGGTAGTTGCCTTGTAGAATAAATAGAGTCGAGCTAGAGCTAGGAAGCATTCCATCAGATTGGATTCCATTCATAACTTTTGCTGCAAGTTATTAGGATTTTTATGTTTAAGACCTTCAGGATGTAATAATACTGTATTTTCGTAATGCAATGAGTAGTCAGATGTTGTTTTACTGATATAGTTTCACGGAGTGAGGCTCGTGGGTTAGGGCCTAACCCATGTGCGTCAACTTCTTTGTTGTTTTTATTCTTTCCTTTCTGTCATTTAACTAGTTTTGTTTCTTCCATTTCGTTCGTTTTATTCTTGAACAGTTAGCTAGTTTATGATATTTTCATTGCCGTTATAGTTTGCTTCTGTAGATTTAATCTATTTATGTGTGTGGTAGAATAGTTGATGAACTCCATAAAACTGTGAGGAAACCTTCCCCTCTCATCTCTATTTCTACAGCTCGAGGAGGGCAGACCTTCCCGTAGACCAAAAATTATTTCTGAGTTATGATTCTCTATCTTTGGGACTAGGCTAGAATTGTTTTTTTGTCTTTAACATGCACTGTCCATCTTTCTTTCATAAATCGACAGCTTAATTGCGGGCATAGATAGCCACGAAGAAGTTCATTGAAACCTACCGCTTCATCTTCCATCTTTGTTGTTATGCCTCTGAAACCCCGTTCTTACGATTTTAGTTCTCCTTTCCTTAACAGCTTCCACACCCTTCTTATTCCCAAAACGCTTGAAAAACCATCAAAGTTTGACCTCCACCTTTACTCCTCGAATCTCTCGCTACTGTACTTCCCATTAACACTTACCGCTCTAACCACCGATTGCGATAATCCTCCATGCCCCACCACATCGCAAATCATAAATCACATTTTTCTTTGGTTTCCGTTAACACTTACCGCTTCAACCGCCGATTGCGATAATCCTCCGTGCTCCACCGCATCGAAAATTACAAATCACATTATTCTTTGGTTTCCATTAACACTTATTGCTTCCAAACACCGATTGTGATAATTATCCATACCCCGCCACATCCCAAATAGCATTTCGCACTTCGCAACCTTTTCCCTTTTTTCCTTTAAGACTCACTGCTCTCAACACTGATTGCGATAATTCTCCATACTCTTCCACTATATCGCAAATTTCATTTTTCACTTCGCAACCTTTCCCTTTTTCCTATAAGACTTACCACTCCATACACCAATTGTGATATTGTCATTGCACTCTACCACTAGTCCTACTGCCATGTCACCCATCACATTTTTCACATCGCAATTTTTTCCCCATCGCATTTCACACTACGCAAATTTTACCCCATTTCATTTCACACTTTGCAGTTTTTATCCCCATTGCATTTCACATTCCGCACCCACTCCCGAACAACACTTCCACTATCCCTCAAACTTTGTGATATTGCATATCACATATCGCACTTCTGTCCTCCATAGAAACTTTGCCATCACACTTTTCAAATCATTATTCTCCAAAGAATTTTTGCTCTATAATAAATTTTTAATAAGGTTTAAACCCATCTTTCCACCTCTAAGCCTTGTTTCATGTGTTTATATCTCCATTAGAACCTTTACCCCTTTCTTCTCTGAACTGCAAACAACACTTCTTCAAGTTAGAACTAGGTCATGAATAGTTGCATAGATAGAATCTTGATAGATAGAGCGGGGTGTGTTTAACCGATTGGCCAAGTTAAGTGCAATTTAAATTAGTTTCATTTCTACCATTTCCTTTCTGAAAATTAAATTAGTTTCATTTTTTCCATTTCCTTTCTACCATTTAAATTAGTTCCTTTCTGCCATTTCTTTTCATCAAGTTTTATTAGTTTCCTTTTTGTAATTTATTTTAGTTTCATTGAAGTGTGACAGACTTCACTAAGAACCCCTAGAAGTAGCACCCTTTCATAGAGAGGAAGAGGATGACATGACTATAATGAATATGTTGTGTATATAGCACTGTCACATCCAAGTTTTTACGAACCCCAGGTTGATAAGGTAAAATAGGTCACCCCCTGGGAGTTGCAGCACTCATGGTGCAATACCAAGGCTCACCAATAACTGCTTCTCCTAAATCTTCGTGTGGATAGCCTCCCGCACTAAAATTATGTTGACTACTATCTGTCGCTTCTCCATAAACCCCCTTTAGTTTCAGAGATCAAAGAGGGTAGAATAATTTTGAGCCTAGACACTATTATTTTTGAGATTATCTTATATGAATATTTTCATAAAGAAATAGGATGGTATCTAGAAAATCTTACCGATTTTGATTCTTTTGGAATGACGTATAGGAAGGAGAAGTTTATTCCACCCCCTAATATTTCCTTTGATCTGGAGTTGTTTACTATTCGAAGGAGATCATTTTTAATCAAGCTCCACAAAGCACTGTAAAAAAAATTTGAGAAGCCATTTGGACCAGGTGCTTTATCTGGTGAGAAACCCCATACCGCCTTTTCTAGCTCTTCTTCACTTACCTCTCTTACCAACAAATGATTGGTGTCCATCATAAGAGATGCTTCAATTGGGTTCAAGAATTCAACAACCTTCTCCTCATCCAATATGCCTTCTTCCTAAAACATGGTCCAAAAAGGATTATAAGCCTCTTGCTTGATACCTTCCATGGATGTTTATTTTCTCTTTTCCTTCAGGTGTTATTTTTTTGACCCTATTTTGAGCTACTATATATTTCACCATTCTATGAAATTAGTTTGTGTTTTCATCTCCCCCCTTAAACCATAGACTTTTGGATTTCAACCTCCAATTTTGTTCTTCATTTCTTCCTTCAACAAAAATTTCTTTTGTTAGGTTCGCTTCTACCTCTAAGTGATTCGATGTTACATTCATATTTTTTGTTTTCCATTGATGAGCTTATAGCCTCTTTTGCAACTCTTGTCTCTTCCACCCCAGAGGTTGATACTTTTTCTTCAAACATTTTCTTAACTCCCTTTTTATTGCCTCTGATTATTTTTCCCAAATATAAGATGGTGATCCCATGATTGGACTTTTCCAGGCATGAGCGATCAGCTCCAAAACTCCATCTTCCTTTAGTTAGGATAGATTGAATCTAAAGGGGATTGGTCCTAGATCCTGGACAGGGTATAAGTTTATCAGGATTGATTTATGATCTGAATCTCCATGAGAGATAATACATGTACTACATTCCATGCCTTTCTCCAACAAGTAGTTGTGAATCAATAACTAATCCAATCGAGCCGCAATATGATTGTTTCCACTATGTTTATTTAACCAAGTAAAAATTTCATTCTTTGGTGGAAGATCCACCAAATCCCACTCCCAAATTGTATCTTACATATTTTCTTGAAAAGGATCCTTGAAAGGGATTCCTCTTTTCTCCACGGTCTTCAAAATTGTGTTTAAGTCTCCTCCCAGCACACAATTTTCTTGCAAAAATTGCTCCCTTATTCTTCGTAGGGAGTCCTAGAATTCCATTTTTTCGCCATATATAACACATCGTAGACACAAACCACTGGTATTCTCTCTCCACTTATTTTTTCCTCCAACAATAGTGTTATCCAGTGATCTGTGCTAAGGTTGTACACAATTTTAAGTTGTGAATCATCCCAGAACACTCCCAATCCTGTTAACGCACCCTTCGAGTCTTGAGTTGTTCCATTACTGTTTTTCTAGATTTATTTAATGTTTTCAATTGAGACCACAACCTCAAGTTTTTTCTCTGGTAGAAAAACAATCATTGGATTTTCATTTCCTAGAAAAAATTTTAGAGCTAGGAGTTTTTTGGGGCCTCCCATGCCCCTTAAATTCCAAGATAGAAAAATCATTTCATAAAGGGAGTTTTGAGAGTCCCTCCACTTTCTTTTTTTTTCCATCTACGCCTTTCGATGTTTTTAACTTAATGATTTCAGGAAACACATATTAGCTCCCAATATTTTTATTTTTCTCAACCTCCCTTTCTCTCTTTGTTTTCTTAGGTGGTCTTCCCTAGTGCTTTCTTTTACCACTCTCCATTTCAAGACTACCTCCTTCATCAACCCAAACCAACGTTTGAGTTTTGGTTCGAGTTGTTACCCCTCTATTGGGATGTTAGATTCTACTTCTTCTCTATCTTGCAACATGTCCAAGTCTTGATTTGGTTGCATTTCCTCCCCTTTGTTCTGCTTACTTTTATTCTCCTCTTCCCCCTCCTCTTCTATCTAGTTCTCATCTGGCTCTGGGTCTTACTCATTAGTTTCGGGTTCTATTCCCTTATTCCCTTCATGGTTTTGCAATATTTCAAAGAAGTCTACAGATATTTTTGTTCCACTCTTTTCCTTAACATTTATCTCTTTGTTGGTCCCTTCCCTATTCTTATTTCCACCCTTCTTTTCAGTATGCCATTGATCCTCTTGCTCGTCCGATGCAATTTTGGGAGGGAATTTTTTATAGTCTCTTGCACAGTGGCCATACTCATGGTAGTATTGAAATTTGAAAGGGATGTGTTTTTATTCCAAAAAATAGCAATGGGTCCATTCCCCTAGAGTTAAAATGATCTGTGATGGCAACCCTTTTTCAAGATCAACCACCACGTATATTTTTCTGCATGAAAACTATGATCCTTTTGGATCTTCTCGATCAATGAATTTTCCAACTCCATTGCCAATTCCCCTCAGGAAGTCATCACTCCACCAGGAAAAAGGAAGCATGGAAAGTTTTACCCAAACTTGGATTGCAGTTGGGATGTCTTCATATCGATTAAATTCCAATGCCCAGTTATTGAGATAAATCCCCCCTATTTCCGAAGAAGTAGGGTCCATTTCTAGAAATTATATCTTTCTCTTCTTTGTTCTCAAATAAAAAGGTAAAAAATCCATTACCACTGGCATATAACTTAATATTACAAGTCATGATTGATCTCCAGGTTTTTTCGATCCATACCTCCATTGATTTTGGGGATGGACACATCCCAGTGAACCTCCCTATTAAGGCTCACCCAAAGAAGACTATTGAGGTTCTTCTCATACCCATTGGCCACTGAAATGATGGGATATCTTATGTTTTCTTTACAAGCTTTGCATTCAAGCCTTTTTTCGGGGGTCGTTTTACAATCGTTGTTACCATCGTGTGAAAAGTTGCACTCTCATCAATCTTGGGTGGAGGGAGAGGCCCCTCTAGCAGCCATGGAAAAAGCGATAAGCTCGCGCCATAGGGAAACCATAGCTCAAATTGAATTTGTGTTAAATGGAAATTCATAACCTTTTGAATCTTTTTATTAAATGTAAATAGTATATTATTTTTAATTTATAATTAAAAATTTAATTTAAAATATTATATTAAAATGTATCTATTGATTTAGATTAAATTTGGATTTGTTTTTACTTTATGATTCATACCCACTTTCTTTTTTTCATATTCGTAATAAATAATTCAATAATCAAAAGCTAATATCAAAATATATCGGTTGATATGAATGAAGAAAAAGTCAATAAACATTATATTTTCTGTAATTCCTAACAAAATAATTCAATAGAAATGTTGACATTGTTGATTTGATTTTTTCCTTAAATCATATTAAATAAACATTATATTTGTTTATATTCGTTTCCATTTCTTAATAAATAATTCAATAAAAAAGGTAAAATTAATATATATTTATTAATGTTTCTATTTTTTAATATATAATTCAATAAAAAAAAGTTAATATTAAAATACATCTATTGATATGGATGAAGAAGAGGTCACATGGACTTTGGCAGAATGAATTATATTATATCGTAGAGCATATTTAATAAAAAAAAATTAAATTATATCTGTCCATTTGGATGAATAAAAGGTCACATGGACTTTGGCAAAATGAATTATATTATATCCAACAACGTATTTAATAAAAAAATGTTAACATTAAAATATATCTGTCCATTTGGATGAATGAAAGGTCACATGGACTTTAAGAGAATGAATTATATTATATGCTGAAACATATGTAATGCATGACGTTTTTAAGTATTCGTTGGAAAATGTCTAAACCTTCTCAAATGAATGGATTGAATAAAAGGTCACATGGACTTTCAGAGAATGAATTATATTTGTATGTAACAACTCCAGATACCGCTATACGGATCCGGCCTCAAATTCAGGGTCGGAATTTTAGATATCCCACTGGTATCATTTTCAAAAGAATAAGTTAAAATTAAATATTATATTTAATAAATATTTAAATATTTAGTTTTTTCATGGTGAAATTTGTAATTGAATTTAAGTAGTTATCTTAACTATTGATATTTTTAATTCCAATAACATCATGTTATAAGATTTGAACTTGGATTGAGATCCTAATTTATTTAGTTAGATACCAGGGTAAATTGATTATATTAAATTTTTTAAAATTAATTTAAAATCGTTCTTTCTCCATTTTAAAAAATATAATGATGTATATCACATTTTAAAAATAATGGTAAAATTGAAATCAATTTACTATATCTTTAGTATAATAGCAATGAACACATCAAAATTGCCATGTAACCATTTTACTTCCTTTATCATCATATTTGAGGAGGGGTATGTTTTTTTCCCTTCCTCATTGACTTGATACTTCATAGATGGTTCCATTTTCATATTTGTATATGACCCTTTTGAAAGTTTAGATAAATGTGAGATTCAAATATTATCTATATGATACACATAAATACATAAGATTATGATACTCGGTTTCATATTCAAATAAGTCTCTTAGGTTTTCATAACTCTTCATGTTCACTTGTGGATTTTCGATTTCCACACAAGTGAATATTGCATTTTACATAGTTCCTTCAGAAACATGTTTTCAACATTCACCCCCATTGTGGCCTCGCCTTAATCTGAAGGGCGTACATCAGTCCAAGAAGAGAGCTAATATATGAAGGTAAATAACGATCAATGGCTACATGTGATCTCTAAATATAGTGGTTTAAGGCCACAAATGAAATGGGGTGGAAAAATTTGAAGTCCTCTACTAGTGGTGGTTTAAAGAAGACAACAAACAAAAAGGGTATCAAAAGTCGAAGTCTTCTATCAATGGTGGTTTAAGTCTAGTCACCAACTTTAGAACTTTGCTCGAAGTAATTCCTAGAACAAACCTTAATTTGGATAGAAGTTGATGTATTCTACTAAATGGAAGTGCTTTCTGATAATGGTTTAAATATAACCACAAACTATTGAAATGGTGGTTCGAAGTTGACCACAAACTTGTGTATAGTAGGAGTTGTAATTCTTCTACTAAGTGGTGGTCTAAGGAGGACTACAAACCATCTAGATGTTATGGGATGACCACACACCAAATTGTGTTAATGGAATATGATTTTGTGTCTGGTTACATCTTACAGTCTGATTCTCGTTGAATCTAGCCTGAGGATCTAACTACTAGTTCTTTTTCTGGCAATTTCTGAAGCTCACTTGATGTGGCTTCGAAATTGGTACCTAACTATCAATTATCCCCTCATTAGATAAAAGGTGAGAGGAGGTGTAAAAGAAAATTACGCTATTTGTAGCTTAGAGAAGAAGTAACTATACATTTGAAGGTCAACCACATCATATGAAACATGTCACTAATGTTGAGAGTTCTTCGAGAATTTTATATAACTAATTTGGTATTTATGCTTGGAAAGTTTCCATTACTAGAAGACTATTTATATAATTAATTTGGTATTTATGCATGGAAAGTTTCCATTCCTAGAAGACTATGCCATGCCATTATTGTGAATTGAGCCCTCATTGGTCATTTAAATTGTTTTAGCCATCTCCTCGATCTATATATTATTATATGTAGAATAATTGGATGTAGATGCTTAAAGGGACACTCTACCACTACTTATGTTCTTGAGGTTATTACACTTTTCTCTTTGAATTAAGGGATGATACAAACCTTGTATTTTGTAATGGTCCATACTTCATGCAACCAAGGAAAATGTAGTTAAATTATTGGAATTTATTTTTTGACTTGTAAGTGGATGTTCACTTAGAAAATATTTACTGGGTTCAACTCTCTCATTTCCCCTTTATTGCTAGGTTGATGATACATTTATAAGTATATATATCAAATAACACACATATTCTTTTAACACTACAAGGAAAAGATCCTCTAGCGAAGGTTATAAAGGAGGATTTTAGTGTTATAAAATTGACCAAAATTGTCAAAAAAAAACATTTGCTACAACATCCGTTTATGGTTACGGAGGTTTTGGTAGAGATTTTAACAAAACTTCAACACAAGTAAAAAAAAAATGGGCGGCCGAAGGTTATTATGGATGTTTTTTTCATGGGTGCGCTACTCTGCCTTTAACGCATCGGTACATACATGTATAAGATGCCCCGGGGTGGTAGAAGGAGAATGCACTGAGACGTTAAGGTATAAAAGCACACCGGGTGTAGCGTTGGTGATACAATGCACGAGGTCATTCTAATTTGTCTTGCAACTTGTGCGATGCCATTAGGTCGTATCAACGCACTAGTGCGTAGACTTATAGAAATGCACCAATGCGCAGTATCACACAAATGCACCAAGCTTTATAATTGGTATCGGTATTCGTGCAGTGCCCATATGTCATACAATTGCACCGGTGCGTATAGACACATAAACGCACCGGTGCACATTATCACACAACCGTACCGAGATTTATAATTGGTATTGGTATTCGTGCAGTGCCCATAGGTCATACAAATTGACCGATGTGTATAGACACATAAACGTTGGTGCCTAGTATCACACAAACGCACCGAGATTTATAAATGGTATTAGTATTTGTGTGGTACCAAGAGGTTGTAGAAATGCACCGGTATGCTTCATAATACAAACGCACTAGCGTACAGTAATTGACACACACTAGTTTTCATTTTTTATTGTTTAGAAACATCGACCTATGACAGTGCAATTATTGTGATTTTTTAAAATTCATTATTCATCAAAAGTCGACACATCTTATACCAGTATTCATATTAATTAATTTTTTATTAATTCATTTGAATGTGATGTTTGGATTAATTTGTTATATCATATCATAATTATTGTGATTTTTAAAAAATCATTATTCATCAAAAGTCGACACATATATATATTATAAAAACATTCATATGAATTAAATTTTTATTAGTGCATTTGAATGTGATGTTTGGATTAATTTGTTATATCATATCATCAAATTTCAAATCTCTTCATTTTAATATTTAATCATCCATAAATTTAATCAGTGGTGTTATATTTCACAACAACAATGGAGTACGCAATAGAACAAATTAAAACATATATATATATATATATATATATATATATATATATATATATATATATATAAGACAGTATTTGTCATACAAAATGGGACAATTATTGATATCCCTTTGTCTTTGAATTAGGACACTATGTCCATTACATTAAACAAAATGTCTAATTTCACAGGATAATATTTCAAACAATACAACGCCTTGCTTTGATATCCAAACATAGTGATCATCATTCTTCGCTTGAATTGTTGTCACTGCTAGAGCTACTTCCATGACTTGGGTTATTTTCAGGAATTTTTTTTCACGATGTTGATTGTTTTCTTCTTCTTCACCTTCCATCTACAAACACAAAAATAAACTGTAATGAGTGTATATACATTGGTGAGAATAATGAAAATTTCAATATTAAATAATATACATCAATGTAAATCGAAAATAAATGACGTACCATTGCAACAATTGTCTCATAAACTATACACATTATTTCAAAACCATGTAACATGCCATCTTTCAAGATTTCATCTGTTGGCGCAGTTCCATACTTTGTTTCCTAGAAGTTCTATACCCTATAAAAAATCATATATTTAATATAAAATACTTTTTTGTTCTATTAATTATAGACGGATCTAAGTAAAACAAGATCAATAGATGCTTAAAAATTTCACAATTAAGTTATGATATGCCAACATATACTCACAACCCATATTTAAGCCAATTTCAATCAATTCCTTTGATGGTTCTTCTTTGTATGTTAGCACCTGTTTGAAGACATTCAATGATGATTTTTGTAAAACAACTTAAAAAATACAAAAATGAAATCTAGTTAAGTTGTTATAAGGAAGTAACAATTACTCACAAACTTAGATATCAACCTTTTTCTTCCTTGTCGTCCTGTTTTATGTGTTGAATGAGTTCCATTTTCTTTTCTTTTATGCAAGAAAATACTTCAAAATTAATATTTAATGCTAAATTGTTTATTTATTGTACCTAATGATCGAAAAATTCAATGATAACATATTACATTTGAAGCACGTTGTTGTTGATATGGCTCCTCCTGTGATGCAATTTTGTCCATTTCTTTGACCATCTCCTTGTATACCTTTTTGGACATTCCTACTGGCATATTTCTGATATCAGCTCGTTCATCTTTTGAAATTTTCATAATCTTGCTGAAAATGTAACATGACATTAAACTGTTAAATTTTTATATTGATGTATGAAAGTAAATATAACAAAAGTGATATTTATAAATAATTCTAGACAATCATTTAAATAAATATTACCTTTTCATTCCTTCTTTTTTATGTTGTATGTTTTTGCTATTGAAAGTCTGACATGTCTCATTGACCAATTCTCTGGAAATTCTTCCTATAGTTTAGATAAAATTTGGTTCTTGGAATCATTGGATTGGTTTTTGTATTGAAAGTGGAAAGAACATCTATACATTCGTTCCACTAGATCCCTCAAACTTTTGTAAAATAATTTCCCCCTTTCGTTAACCTCCAGCACGACTCCAGATGAGCTAAGAAGCAATTTATTTTCATTTGCATGTTCTATTTTTTTTCTTTTCTTAGAACAACATTTCTTTTCTGGGTTGTTGGTCCCTATAGAACATTAAATAGATGTGAATTAATAGTCTGTTTGACACATGTCATCTAATAATTTTAATTATATTATGAATGAGATATAAAAAAAGAAACTAATATTGAATCGATAGTATTTTTTCATTCACCGGTGCGTTACATCTCAACCACTGCACCGATTAACCATGATAAAATAATAAAAAGCGTCAATTGTTAGTTTGTGTATCATAAACCAGTGCCATATTTTACATACGGTGCACTAAAAAAAATTGTTTTTTAATTTTTTATCACATCACTTTCGCGGTCTGCTTGTACAATACAAAGCACAGGAGCGCTAGGTTACGTCGGGTGCACCAATGAAAAAACAATCTGTTTTTTTTTTAATTCACGCAAGGGCCGACATGGATTGGGATTCGACTATGCAAATCATCCCGTCGGTTGGATGAATTAGGTCTACATTTAACAATACAAACCCTATAAATCTAAATTGAAAATCCCTAATTCTGAAATCACATAAAAAGGGAGAAGAAAGGGCAGAAAAAAAGAGAATGTAGGGTTTGTATTTTTTGAAAGTGTTTTTTTTTTTGCGAAACAAAATGTTCGCGGTGTGCCATAATGAAATAGCGCACTTGATGCATATTTTACAAATGGCACACTGAGAAAAAATATTTTGTTTTTTTAATTTTTTATCATAGTACTTTCACGGTGCACTGGGATAATAGAGTGCACCAGTGCGCTCAATTACGTAGGGCGCACTGATGAAAAAATAATAATTTTTTTTTTTAAATTTACGTAAGCGCCGACATGGATTGGGATCAGACTATACAACTTGTCCCGTGGGTTTGATGTCTTAAGATTATATTCAGCAATACAAACTCTATAAATATAAATTGAAAAACCCTAATTCTGAAATCATAGAAAGAGGGAGAAGAAAGGGTAGAAACAAAAAGAATGTAGGGTCTATTTCTAAAATCAAATTTTTTTGTGCGAAACAGTATGTTTGCGGTGCATCATAATGAAATAGAGCACCAGTGCCATATGTTACGTATGGTGCACCGATAAAAAATTATTTTGTTTTTTTTTTTTTTAACACTCTACTTTCGTAGTGCGCTGTCATAACAGAGCACACCGGTGCGCTATGTTACGCAGGGTGCACCGAGGACAAAAAATTGTTTTTTTTAAAATTCATGTAAGGGTCGGCATGGATTGGGATCCGAACCAACTATGCAATTCGTCCCATGGGTTGGATGTCTTACAACTAAACAAACCCTATAAATCCAAATTGAAAAGCCCTAATTCTGAAATTACAGAAAGAGGGAGAAGAAAGGGCAGAAACAAAAAGAATCTAGGGTTTTTGTTTCTAAAAATGGATTTTTTATTTTATTTCGTTTCTGAAAACTGTAGAAAATGGTAAAAAAATTAATAAACTTTGATTTTGTTCTTTTACTTCATAAAAAAAAACCGCAGAAAAAGTAAAAAAAACAATAAACTTTGATTTTTTTCTTTTACTGCATAAAAAAACTACAGGAAAAAAAAAAACAATAGACTTTAATCACATCGTTCGAAATTCTATGCTACAGGGTTTGAATCACCATAGGTTTCGAATTCTGATTGTCTGAATACTTCTGTTCGAACATATCTCCCTGCTCCGCAGTGCTCTCGTGCTTTGTTTCCTCCAGTTATGTCTATTACAAATCTCTGGCTAATTTTTTTTTCAAAAATAGTGAAATAATGAAAAGTGTTTAGTATTTAAAGAAACATTTTATGAAATTAGATTTTCAAAAATAATTTTCCGCCCATTTTTCAATTTACCATTTTTTTTTAACTTAAAGAAAATAGAGTTGCGCTTTCTTTATTTGCGCTTATTCATCATTGGTGTGTCCCTTAATCAAACCACACCTATGCATCTGGGTATAAAATGGCACCGGTGCACATTACCAAAAACACACTGGTGTGGTGATCTGTACATTAGGCACCGAAATTACATTTATGCATGTGCACCAAAATTTATTGTTGTTTTGCTCAAATGCAGGGAGAACATATCATAATTATATCAAATGGAGAATTCTTCAAAATCCAGCTCGTTCCATAATATTTCTCAAAGTCCATCGCGGAGTTCTCCCTATCCATCTTGAGAAGTAATATTTACTTTAGAATTTATTTATATTTTCACTTTCTAATTGAATTTATGTTTTTTATCCATGCAGTCAATCACGCACAACTTAATTAAATTTATAATATATACAAATTTGCAGGTTCATATAGATTCAGCATCGAGTTCAGATTCACAAAATATTCAAACTGCTCCAAAACGTCGGAAGTTCTTATCAGGAGCTACATATCGCAAGGCGCATTTGGTAGATGAAAATGGACAACTGCTTCACCCTGCCAACTGTAACAATATTGCATCTTCTAGCCACAATTCTGGGAAAATGATGGTAATAGTTATAATTGTTTGGTATATATATTTATTAATATGTAATTATTTCAACGTTAAACCAATTTATAATCATGCAATATTGTAAACGTGGTTACTAATTGATATCATATATTTTGTACTAATCATGTTCAATTTTTTTTTTTTTAATTATTAGGATTCTAGTGATGATGAACGACCTACCTACCATCTTCCATTGTACCACACGACAATTTCAAATCGAGAGAATACTAAATTAAGAGAAAAAATTGCAGAGGAATGATACCAAGAATGGTTGAATCAACCACCGATTCAATTCCCGCTACGTCTAGATTCACCAATTAGGAATTACTATAGCAATAGTAGTTCTTCACAAGCTAGAAATGGAGGAAATCAAATAGAGTTTACTATGAATGATTACTAAAGGTATAAGATGGCCATGGCGACAATGTTGTTAAATGCATTCCAAAATCATGATTAGCTAGGGGATGATGCTCATATCGCTGACACCTTTTTCGAAAGCCATAAATTTTCTTCCACCACCCCTCTCTTTGGACCTGGTGGTCAGTCAAAGTCTACCTAGTTGGGGACAATGGCATTACTGTACAACTTGAAAGCAAAGTTTGGCTTGTCGAATGCATGTTTCTCATAAATTTTGAGGTAAGTTACCATAAAGTAATCCCTTATATAAATTTGAAATATAATCAATACAGTGCAATGAACATTACGAATGGTAAATTTTATGAACGTTAATAGTTATATCGACATTAATGAAAATTTATTAATATATTTTTCCATGATCACCAACTACAGGTTAATCAAACATAAGTTTCTTCCGAGTGATAATGTATTGCCCGATAGCTGCGAACATGCAAAGAAATTGTTGAAAATGTTGGATGTTGAGTACATATCATATCATGCATGTGAAAATGATTGTATTCTATATACAGGAGAATATGAAAACAAAGAGATGTGTCCAAAATGTGGGCATGACAGGTATGATAAATCAAAAAAGAAGTGTAAATTACGTACTTGTCCTCCTTTTAAGATATTGAGGCACATGCCTATAATGCCAAGGATTCAAAGGCTATTTTGTTGCAAATAACTAGATATGTTTTAGGGATGGCATGCCTCACATAGAAGTGAGTTGGGAGTTATGTGAATCCCAAATTATTAAATAGCCATGAAGCATTTAGAGGATACATGGCCCGAATAATTCAAGGATGAAGTACGAAGTCTACGACTTAGCATAGCCATGGATGGAGTCAACCCATATTCCCTCGAGAACACCAACTATGTTTTCTTTCCTGTAGTAGTGATCAATAACAATATTCCCCCATGGTTTTCCGTGAAGAATGATCATCTTATGTTGGCTCCCATAGTCCCTGGAAGAAGAAAACTGAAGAATATGGATGTCTACTTACAACCACTAGTAGATAAATTGAAGGAATTATGGGATGGGATAAATGTATACGATGTATCAAGACCCATCGCGGCAGAGAGGAGTTTTACGTTGTATGACATATGTGCTTACATGACACATGATTATCCAGGCTTAAGAGTTTTCTCTGGTAAATTACATGTTTAATTTATTGATTTTCTTATATACGTAACAATATTCTTTCACATATTACTTATTTAATTCATTGTAATATTTCTTTTTATCTTAATGATATTATTTAATGTTCCATGAATATTAATTAATGTATACAAATATAATCTCATAGGTATTTTAACAAAAGGGTATTTTGGATGTAAATGTTGTGGACCTTCTCAGAAATCAAGATGGTCGAAGGACCTATGAAAGGCAATGTATGATTTCTCCAGGGTATTCCTACCAGAAGAATACCCTTACAAAAGAGCATCATCCACTTTCAATGGTAAATGAGAGAGAACCCAAAGGCCTCTAATAATGACACCAGCTGAATGGATTAGAGCATATGAGAGAGAAAAGGAGAAGGAGTTCATAGAAGTGTTTGATTCAAATGGGGAGCCTATGTTCAATGATGCAGATTTATTCGACAACTATGTTGAGAAATTTTCCATTGGGATGAAAAGGAAATCTGTCTTTTATGACCTCCCATATTGGGAGAATCTTAAGATTACCCACTTATTGGATCCCATGCATATATTTAAAAATGTTTCATCTTCTTTATGGAGGCACATATCATCGAAAATAAGTGACACATTGGCTATTAGGAAAGATCTTATTACTTCAAAAACTAAAAAGAAACATTGGCCAAGACGACTAGAAAGTACGGGATCAGAGGCAGGCACTGGTCGCTCTAATTCATGGTTTTTCAAAGAAGGTGATCTCCCATGGATTTTAAAAAAAGATGATATTTCTTTGGCAAAGGAAGTTATAATGGGTGTGAGGGTGCCAACTTCATACGGGTCTTCACTACGATGCTGCTTCACCATGGATGAACATTTGTAGGGGTTGAAATCACATGACCATTTGAATCTTATAAGATTACGTATAATGTCAAAAGCATGATTTTATAATTTTTTATATTAATAAATTTTATCCCATGCGGGGATCATAAAACATAACTAATTTTGTATAATATTGCACGTGTTTATAGCTTTTCAATGTCATTATCCTTTTTTCATGCATGGGTGTGTGAAATATGAATTCTCTCAAGACCTAGGACATGCCATATCTAAATTATTTGCATTGTACGTTGGATCACATCAAAGGTGATTCATGTGGGTAGCATTCAATGGTGGCGTCAAGAGATAGTTGAGATTGTTTGTAAGTTTGAGAAGGAATTTCCGACGAGTTTCATGGACGTACAGTTTCATCTTCTAATCCACCTAGTAGATGAGGTTGAATTAGTTGGGGTGGTTTCTTGTCGTTGGATGTTCTTCTTAGAGAGGTACATAAAGAAATTGAAAGGTTTTGTTTGACAAAGGGAAAAACCTGAAGGGTCTATAGCAGAGGGGTACATATCATATGAGTCTTTCTATTATGCCAATGAGTACATCAAGTAGATTGAAAACAGACTAGGTGTGGTGATTTAGGACATTGAAAGGGATGGGGACAAAAGAGAAGCGGAGTTGCTCCAAACGAGTGGAAACAAGTGCATAATAAAGAATAAGCGACTTATAATTTTTCAAATTTACAAAAAGTAATTAATATTCATGTTGAAATTCACTGTAATGTATATTTTGATCTCTAAGTACTATATAATGTTGGTTTGATTTCATCAGCAAATGAAGAAATTGAAGTAATCAATAAATTTGTTCTTTACAATTTTGAAGTGACGCAACCGTGGGTCGCATTGTACGAACAAAAGAGGATGAAATGGCATAGTGACAGGAAAGAATCCAGACAGTTGAATGGTATAAGTGTGCCTTATCCTGATCATTTAAAAGAAAATATGCCCCAACAGTTGGGTTGCTGACCAAGTCAGAGAGAATATGGTTCTAAGGGTCATTACTCGTGTGCTGAAGAGGATGTGCTAAACATAGGGATTGGGTGCAGCAACTTGGTAATAATATTTTTAATTTATATGTAAATTTGAAACTTATAAGACATCTACATTTCATATTTTAACTTTTGGTTTATTATAAGACACATGGGCGGAAACGTGAAGCCGGGTTACACTTTTGTGAGAATCAGGGGTCGAAATTTTTTTTCGGCAATAGTTCGGCCAAACTGTTGATTCCGTTAAGATTGACGACACACAGACGGCGTGGGCCAACAGAATTTTTGCTGGAGATTGGAAAACTGGCAACCAAAGTTCGACCGAACTTGTACCAAAAGTTCGGCCGAACTCGTACCAAAAGTTCGGCCGAACTAATTCCAAAAGTTTGGCCAAACCAATTCCTATAAATAAATCGCCCGCGAATAAAGTTCTTTTACCTGTTTCATTATTCCTGGGAATTTTCACTACTCCCTTAGCACTGCTTCTATTCGCGCGTTCCCGCTGCTCCGTTCAGCGCTGCTGCAACCAACATCATACCCATTTCCCTTTGGTGCTTCCATTTGAAGTAAGTTTGCTATTCATTCAACCATTGAATTATTACATAGGTTTATTTCAAATATGCATGTTGAACCCTTTTTTATCTATAGAGGAATTTTCTAATGCAACTTTTGTGCACTGGAAATATCAATCATTTTATTTAACATGTTAGTGGTAAACTCCAATGTAAAAATGAATTTACATAGTTGTGGGGTTAAAAATTTTTTTTTACTTATTTTTTAGATGAACTTTCAAACATAAATTGAGATCTGAGAATATGTCCATCTACAAAGTCAATGTAAAAATTCGTCATCATTATTATGTTATAATTGTACACTCATAGGTTTAAGATCTTTTACTTTGGAAGTGAAAAAGTGTTGGTGAGAGTATTGATAGTTTACTGGATTTACAGTGACAGTTCTTGAATTTCCCATCCCTCTTTAGCATCTTAAGTTATTGCATCATTACATATCAATGCATTGTGATTTGAAAGGAACATTATGGTGATTTGTTTCTTGGTTAAGGTTAGGTGTTTTTCTTTTTGGAAATTTTGTATTTCACCCCTAGATTCAGTAACATTATGCTAATTATAACAAGTGAAGAGTGAGCCAAAAATATCATACATATGTTCTCGCTATTATCCTGCTCCAGAACCTATTTTTGGAGCAACAGAGTATACGACAACATAGCATCAGAGTCTCTACGTGCTCATGCTACATAAGGTCATATATGTGTATTTTCCATTATGCCTGCCTGTTTTTTTCGCTTAAGTGCGGATTACTTAGGAAAAAATGGTTTATATCTCCCATTTTATCTTTGATTCCATTTCCTTAGATATACCCTCATTTTCCAATTCTGGATTCCACT
Organism: Pinus albicaulis; assembly: GCA_034641835.2. Lineage (NCBI taxonomy): Eukaryota > Viridiplantae > Streptophyta > Pinopsida > Pinales > Pinaceae > Pinus > Pinus albicaulis. The sequence continues at coordinate 1,115,652,102 of CM076583.1, read as the reverse complement.
TTCATGGTGGTGGCTTTTCATTTTACAATAATTATATTTTATAGATACTACTAACATCAACTGAATTTATGTTGCATGGTCATCTCTCCATAGTACTCCAACCTAAGTAATTTCTCAAGCACCAAATATGTGATATAATGGCCAGGAAATCTCTTGCATGCCTTTTTGTACTTTAAGGGAATGTTTCCACACACCTAGCTTAGTCTTCTTAACAATACCTACAAGATCAAAACTCTACATATTGTCATTTTTTGTTCTTAATGTCTACAAATGACCACTTTCTTATGTTAGGGTGCCTATCTTGGGGACATTATGGAGAGATTGGAAGTGGAATTACTTTAAAAGCTTCATGAAGTATACACCAACTAATGGGTTTAGCTAGCTTAGCTCTAGGTATTCCTAGTTGCGAGTTTAATAAACTTTGAAGATTAGCCTCTAAATATTCTACTCAGTTGTTTTTGTCCCACATAGTTTGGCATTTCTTTATTGATATTAATAAGTATGTATTTTTTCGGTCTTTTCTTCTAGGTAGCCGCCTTCTTGTTCAACACTTGATTTGATACTATCACAGGCCAAGTTATCCTTAACTATACAACATTTTTGCTTTTGCACCTATGCAAAGTTAGTCTCCAAATGGGCCTCAACCTATGTGGTCAAATTTTTCCTCATTTTGTAAACCCCATGATTATTTTTTGGCAACAAATTTCACTAGTGTTAATTGAATTTTTTAAGAGGTTTATATTTTTTTGAGATGATTGGCCTTAGGTATATTATCTTTCCATTTAAATTTTCATTTCTTTCTTTATTTCTACACTCATTCTACTTATGCCACCTATTTACTTGCATATTTTTAATGTTTTAATTGCATATATGGAAATTTTTGTCCCATATATGAAGTAGATTATAATAAATTTATGAAAGCTAAACTGAGATATAACATTCTAATGCTTGAATCTACAGTTTAATTGTTGTTTTAATGCACTTAAGGGCAGTAGTTTCTGAGATTTAATTTAAACGAATTTTTCCTTGTTGAATTTTGTTTAAAGTTTAAAATTGAGCAAAAAGGAAAAGGATTTTTCTTTGGTGAATTTTGTTTAAAGTTTAAAATTGGTGAAATCTGTTTAAATTTTAAAATTTAGTAGATTTTATCAAAATTTAGTAGAGATTTATAATAATCATAAATTAAAGTCTAAATAGTTTAATTTGTAAAGTTTAAGTATTTAAAAGGTTTTCTAGATCTATTTATGTATTTGAAAATTCATTTAAATCATTAAAAAAAACAAAATTTAGGAGAGAGAAAATGGAGAAAATGAAAAAAACTAAAATTTAGGAGAGACAAAATGGAGAAAAAAACTAAAATTTAGAACAGACAGAAAATGGAGAAAAAACTAAAAATTTAGGACAGACAAAATGGAGAAAAAAACTAAAATTTAGGACAGACAGAAAATGGAGAAAAAACTAAAATTTAGGAGAGACACAAAATGGAGAAAAAACTAAAATTTAGGAGACAAAAAATGGAGAAAATGAAAAAACTAAAATTTAGGAGAGACAGAAAATGGAGAAAATGAACATTTATTAGCAAGAAAGCGCATACATTTAAGGTATTACAAATCTATTTAGGAGTTGGAACAACTTCCTCATAAATATGATTTGCATCTTAAATAAATCTCACAACTTGAGTGAGACACCATAATCCCAAAAAACATCTAATAATACATTCTACAATACTCTATATTTCTTCATTAATTCCAAGTTCAAGTTCCTCTCTTAAAGGAGAAATGAATCAAAGCACAACATGAATAAGATACCCCTATTGGAGAAATTAATCAAAGCACAACATGAATAAGATACCTCTGTTGGTCTCAGTCTTAGCTACACTTATAATGGTATATAAAATAACTTGATAACTAAGCTTTCATTTTGTCTTCTTGCTAAAGGGTCCATGCTTGTTCATTTGTTAGTGAAGCTTCATCTCCACCTTTCTTGTCCAGACACTTCAACTCTTAATCTCCTTTTTCTTGATCTTGATTGCATGCTAATATTCTTTGTATTCAACATTGCTCTAGGTTCTTGGAACTTATAATTGTCCTTGATGTTTGCAATTTATTCAAGTTTTATTGCTTATTTCTAGCCGCAAATATCTCCACACTTAAAAAAAATGTTAGATTCCTAAAGAGAACCATATTAATTCTTGTCATCATGCTCATTCATGGAATTCACATGTTATTTTATGTGATGTTTGATTGAAACTTCTCAAAGTTTATATATCTTTTTTTTTGTAAATTTCTACATGAATTCATGTGTTATGTGTATTGTTAATTCTTGGCAATATGGTAATTGACATACCATTTAATTAAATACTATAGTTTTTTGAAACTAATTCTCACTATAATACCATTTTTTTACTATCTTGCCAACCATAATTAGGCATAATGTCATTTTCTTTGCCAAATGACTTGTGCCATGAGCCTAGTAGTTTTGTGGATTATGTCATATCCAAAACCCCTATTTCTAACCAAATAGTAACTTTTTACCTCTTAAATGGCCATGGCCTAACTTTGATCATATATCATCAACCTTAACTCTAAACTTTGTTATGCAAAAAAACCCCATGCAAGAGAATTGTGTGAATGGAAGGCACCTAATTTTCGATAAAATTCAAATTGATATTTTCTAAAAGGATTTAAATAGAGATTTACATCTCCTAACCTATAAGGATAATAGAAAAAACTTTTATCATAAATTTACTGTACAACCATATCTACTTTCATGAACAAGTTCTCTATTGAAGTCTCATGTAAATGAAAAATGAAGCAATGAACCTTGCTATGATAATGATTGTAAAATTGCTAGAAAAGAAATAAGGGATGCCATTAACAAAATTTAAATATTGATAAAATAAATACATACAAAGATCGTATTAAAAAGAAGAAAATATACTATATAAATAAAAAGCAAGAGAAATTGTTGCACCTATCTAAGCCAAATCCCGACGAAATTTGGAGGAAAGTTCTAATTTGTAATACTAAAGGAAATAATTTGATTTCCTTCAAGCATTTAAATTCCTAACTTAAAAAATTGTATGAATATCCAAACACCATGGACACTATGTTTAGAATGCTCCAATAGAAGTCAAAATCTTTCATCTGTAAGACATTAGGTTTTGGATTAAGTGATTTGTAAATGGGAAATATAAATACATTAAATGCTATCAACTTGAATTTTATTAAAGAGGATCTATTTTCATCCCTCACATACATAAACTCTTCAATTTGGTAGTTCAAAGCAAGGCTTTCTTAACCCTAGACACAAAGCTTCATTACGCCAATATTTAAAAGTGGGGATAAAAAAATTCTTTCTAATTGTGTGAACATTATGATTAGCCACATTTTAGCTAAGTTGTACGAATTTATTTTGGAAAAAAATATTAGTCTATGGTTAGAAAGTCATGATAAAAAAATTAAATGCGAAGCCAAATCTAAGATATGTCATTCCACTATGAACCATTGTTACACAACATTTTGTCACTGTCCCTACAATCCCCACCTCGCCCATTGGAGGGTCATTTCTGTGATCAATAAGTAGTGGCATGCCTTTCAAATACCATCATTGCATCCCTTTACATGAGAGCAATATTCCTTGTGTTGACAATTCCCCGAGCAGGGATTCATTGAATTGAGAGGTTCATTGAATTGAGAGATAATTTTTCATATAGTTGCAGTAGGGTGTTACTAACAAAGATTCTATCACACCATCTAAATTTCACACTGCTAACCAATTGAGTAAATAACAAATAATAAAATTAATTCATTAATAAAATAAACTAGACTCATATTTTTTCTCTTAATGCACCAACATTATCTTAGGCTAGGGTTTTGGAGATAGGCGTGTGTGTAAAATGCTCCTAGACCATAAAAAAAACTTATCAAAATGAGCTAAGGAGTGAAAAATCCTTCATCATCCCACCATCAAAACCGGTGTGCTCCAGACACCCGGGTGTAAGTGAGGGTTAGGCTTAGGTCAAATTATGATCGATTCTTCTCAAGGTTACCATACTCGTGTCAGGGAATATCATGTTTTTGGATGACTACTCAAAAGCTGAAGACTCAACCTCCCCTGTGGGACGAAGGTAACCTTAGTGGACATTCTTAGGAAAACACCCTATAGGTGGTCGATGGGGCAATAACCATCCCTCTACCTTACCTCACCCTAGACAACTCTGTTTGTGGAGTTGAGATCCTATAAGTAAGAAGTCTTTTGGAAGGCCATTTAAGACATAATACTAGGATTTTTTTTCATGTGTGACTACCTTCTAAGACTTTTCTAGTGCATGTTGTTTGGTTTGAGTAAGTGGTTTGGCCTTATGGGTGTTTGTACTAACCTGTTCTGGTTTATATACATTTATTCACCCTAGCTGAACCTAGTAACTGTCAGTCATGTCGAATTTATAGTTTTCCTCTTGAACAAGGTGGAATTTTATCTCTTGCTCGGATAGATCCTGTCACTACCCAAGACTTAGACAAAAATATAATTATGGATTCTATACCTAGTCCTCCTTGTACTGATTTGGTTTCCATTGAAACATTGGTGAACAATTATGGCTCTCTTGTAAATCCACCTTTGACTGATCCATTAGAACTATAGTTCTTTTAAAACATGTTTTCTTGGTGATATGGGTGATTTAGAAATGATTGGGAGAGCGAAATTCCTCATTTAATATGTACAATATGTTTGGTAGGGAGGTTAAACAAAAGGATTTTGGGAGGTTTTCATTAATATTTAGTGTTAGTAAAGGTGTTGTCTAATATCATCCCCCTAGGGAAGCTAAATTGAAGATCATCATGGAAATGAAGTGTTATGTACCATGACTTTCTAGGTTCAAATATCCTAAGTGTACTAATTTCCACATGCTATGGGTGGAAAGGTTCAACTAGGGGTTATAATAGTAGCGATGGAAAACAACCACACATCACATGTGTATGAGATTGGCCCAATTATTGATTTCTCTAGTAAAAAATAATGTATTCTTTAATATCACATGAACACAAGTGCTATGAAATAGGTTTATTAAGTGTATACCCCATGGATACATACACTTGGTTTATTTTGAAGTTAAAAATAGATAACATGGGTTGAAAGGGTGTGAACTTAAAGAAGACAAGAAACCACATGGAAATGTTTGTACATGTTTCCGTTTCAATGGAAGTTCTTAAAATGGCATGAAAATGGATTAGAAACACTTTCTTAATTAGACTATCTCCATCTATGCTCATATTCGTATTCATCCACATATATAAAATCCTAATTTAATTTGACCATCAGAATATTCATCTCTATATCTATGTGTGTGTGTGTTTGTGTGTTTATGTATTAGTCATTGGTCATTCCTTGCCTATGCATCCTCTCCTTCCTAATATTGATTGACTATTGGTCCTAAATCTTTGCACAAATATGTTCGTGGGTTATTGTCATTTTCTAATCAAATAGAAATGAATCAAGGTTAGGTATCAAAAAAATGATATAGCTCCTTGTATGTTCCACCCAATGACAATTATATTACATTGTATACAATTGTAGGGTCTTTATGCGGTGAAGCATAACCATATATTTCATGCCCTTCCCCATATTAAGCACCATTCCATTCCATTGTATACAATTATCCCTTGAGAAGCACCACATGTTGCATCTTTAATTGTACTCAATTTTTTGGTGTGACCATCACCTTCACATCTAAGTGAGAATTGTTGGATTACCATAATTGTTTATCAATGTTAAAACAATGTTTTTTTATCATTCATAAATAAATATAGCTTTAATAATACATACCTATGCATTTAATTAGCCAATATTTGTATGTTTTATTAAATTAAATTCATTCAACCATCCATATTTTTGGGCCACTATTCATTTTTGAAATGAAACTAATTGTTTCCTATCTACATTAATTTATATGGAAAAAAGTACATGTAATTTATCTAAGATTCCTCCAATTGTCGAGGAATTTATTTGAGGTTAGAAAATGAACTTTTTTCTATTGCGTTATTATTCAATTGTAATTAAAGGAAAAATTACAATGGGATAATATTCATCATCAATCTCACATGTTGCTCCAAAATATGTTTGAACATCATGCAAAGAAAATTTAGGGAAAAATAATATTGGCACACCGGATCTCAAGAACTCAAAGATTGTAACAAAAGAAGTTGTATCGCTAGGATTAATTATCAATGAAACTATATTATCTCATTTCCACGGTTGTTGTGATGCTTGGTAGAAAAAGGAGCTATCCAAAATGGTCAAGGAATATCAAACATACCTTGATTTTCAGTGATCTTTATTATAACATAAATATGATGGTGATACCAAACCTACTAAACCAGCAACAAATAAAGAGATTGCAAATTATGTGAGGCAAATATCTCTTGAATCACCTCTAAATATATATGTATTATTTCTTGTGGATGAAACTTACGATGGATCACTTGAAGTTATCATTGTTAAACATACTATAAAACCATAAACATTGCAATAGTTGAGTTAAGGCTCAAAATTAATCTTTATAACTATTAAACATAATACAAAACCATAAGTGTAGAAGTAGTTAATTGAATTAAGTTTCAAAATTTATCTTTTAGAATCTCTGCTTCTGTGATCCATATAAAATTTTAAAATCTCTTTCGGTAATTTTCACATGCAATGGAACATTGTCGATGCATTTCGAACCAACTAGTGTGGTTTGTCATCAGGACTAGGTGAGAGATCAGATCAAGTCAATAAGTTTAAATAGATGTAGAGATGGTCAAACTAGTCATTTGGCTAGTTTGACTTTTTAAAATTTATTTATAAATTATATATTATGTTTTTTAATTAATTAATAACGACCATTATTACCGAAAGGGATTTTACACATTTATCTTTTATAAAATGAATTATGGGGGGCATATTGAGATGAGATGGTTATCTTACTTTTTACTGATTCTTCTAATATTCCTAGAATTTTATGAAAGAAAATATGAATTTGAAATGTTTGTATAAATTTAATGAGGATACATGAGTTGATTTGGAGAAGACCATCATCACTTATGTCTAGATTGAGACAGGGCATCATCACAATAAAAACCAAGTACAAATTGTAGTAATCCTAGAATCATGCTTTACATATAAGGTAAAATTGGGGAACTCATGACTTGTACTATAGATAAAAAACATTTACCCTTACCAAAAAATATATGATAAAAATTGACAAACTACATAAGTTTAAGCTTAAAGATATATAATCCTTCTTGCCTTCCATATAGATAATGAAAATGATTGTTCCAAGTCTCATGTTGCTTCTCATGTTATTTTATAAACCTTGATTGGAAAGAAAAATAGGAGGGCATAAATGTAAGAAATATAAAACATAATGAAACACAATGTAAGAAATAGAGAACATAATGAAACAAACACATACATATATCTCTAGACAATCAATACAATTATTCTCCTATGAATCCTTATGGGAGAGAAGCATCCCTAAAAAGTAATGATGCTCTAGACTCCTTTTTCCCTAGGAAATCCTTATGGGAGAAAAACAACACTAAAATGTAAACATGCTCTACTCTCTCTTTTCTGGTATGGAAAATATGTGAGTACAAAGAAATAGGTAATCTCTCTAGAGTTAGCTAAGACTTTTAGCGTGTAAGGTTGCCATAAAAACTTAACTTCATACATTTTTCTCTCTAACTTCACACTCCTAGTTGTATTTTCAACTATGGAACAAAATACAATAACACAAAATGGAACTCTTATTCCTCCTAGTGGCCAAGTATTTAACATAGCATGATAGCCAATTAGGTGTAAGATTTGACTATGTCAACCATTAACGAGGTTTGTGATTTTAGACCTTTTAGAGTCTTGTTAAAATTCCACATGTAGCTAGCTTTCCATGCATGAGTAATGGGGCTAAAATGTCATTCTCTCGTACCATGACTTGGTCAACATGATAGGTCAACTTACTAAAGGCATAAATTTTGAATGAAATTCATTTGATGTTTTTCTTGCACCATTGGATATATGTCTTTAAGTGTAGAATAATGGCCAAGATTTCGGCACAAGGGATAATCGTTTGACCCACAGAAATGTCATTTAATACCTCAAAATGACTCCAAAAGGTTTTAGACCCCAATTCTCCACCCACCATTAAAATGACCCCAATTACATGGTAATGGCATTCAAAATGTGAAAATTCCCATTTCACTTGGAAATACGATGGTAGAGAAAGGTATAGATGAAAGGAGATATCCATTTATTTGCATAATTTTTTCTAGCATGGACCTTAATGTCATAGCCTTCTTTTGCCTAAATCAATGCAAATTTCCTTGCCATTTGGCTTGCGACATTCATAATTCATGCTCATGGAACATGATTGTGTTGCAATTGTGATAACATTTGTTGTATGCAGAAGCTAATAAAAAATGATCGAAAATGACATTTTTGCTCTATTTTTTTGAAGATTTAAGGAAAATTACACGAAGTAGCTTCCAACCTCATATGACCATCATGTCAAAATCATCTCAGGATATTGTCCAAGTAAGAGCCACTTAAGAAAATGTGAAGCTGGGTTACACTTTTTGCCCTTTTTTGAGAAAAAAATTTCATTTTTTTCGGTTCTTCAACCTTTTGCAAACTATAAAAAAATTTCTGTGTAGAATTTCATTTTGCGATAAAAATAAAAGTTGTGAGAAATTTTTTTAGCTTTCTATTACTTATTTTTTGAAATTTTTTTATGCAGATTTGATATGTCAACTTACCGTTTCTTTGAGTGTGTGTTTCTTAACAATCAAAGGATTCATAAGAAGTCATGTTATGACACAATGTTGTATTCATTGAAAATTTGTGTTTTTGAAAAAACAAAATGTGTTACAACAATATAGACAGAGTCTACTTTGTTTTCGTCATATTTACAAAGCCAATGGATGCATATCATAATTACTAGAATTTTTTGAACTGGTCCAATACGAAAAACTGCGTATTTTTGATATGTTTCGCGTGGCAACAAATTTCTTAACATATAATTTATAAACTAAAAATCTAAAAGCTACCCATTAGAGTCAACGGACCAATGTAATGCCCCATAATTTTTTCAATTTTTTTTACAATGTATTTTGGGAGATACAAAATTTTGATTTCACTGAATCACAATGACCCTCAGAAATTGTTTTCACCCATTTTATTAGAAAAATAATTAAAATTATTAAACGTTTATGAAATTCCATAAAATTTATATTTCCTGAAAGTAGATTCAATTTTGAAAATGCTTGTCTTGGTTTCGAAAGTTAATTAAAAACCTTTCATGGAGTTTAGTCAGTCCAAAGTTGCAGAACCGTATTCAGAACCTAGTTTTTGCATAATTGATGACGCATTAGTTCGGCCAAAATTTTAGTAAAGTTCGGCCGAACTATGTTTTCCTCTTAAGACCCGTTAAATATAACGTCTTAACAGTTCGGCCGAACTATTGTATAACTCTCCGTCGGCCGGAGAGTTTTGCGGAGACCCCTACTAAAACACATTTCACGCCAATATAAATTGGCACGAAATGATTCACAATTTTCGCACATTTCGCACACTTCTTCTCATTTTACAAAGATCTTGTTTTGAGTTCAAAAAAATTTCTTCCAAGTTCGGATTTAAGAGCATTTCTTGGTTGATTTTACAATTTTGGGTTTAAAGAATTTTTTTGGAGGACATTTCTTAGAGGCGGCGTGATTTTGGCGAAAATTGTAAAAAATTTCTTGGACATACATTCAAAAGACATTTCTTGGAGGTATGTACGTGTTTTGAGTTGAAGTAAATCTTTTGAGCTTCGTTTCATTTTTATAAGACATTTTTCTCTCGAATTTTTTAAAGTAAATGTTTTGAATTGGAATATGTATTTTTTGCAAAAAATTTACACTGAATTTTTTTAAATTAAATCTTTTGTGATATTTTTTGTAATTGAGTTATTGTCCAATTTTTTGAAGGAAATTTTTTGAACTTCATACCCTATTATCATGGGAAATCGAAGAACTTGTGCGAGAAAATATGATCGAAAAAGAGACACTGAGACACGTAGAGAAGAGACTAGACAATCTCGCAAAAGAAAGTTAGAAGCTCTCTCAAATATTGAAGAGGAAAATCAACCTCGACCAGAAATTGAAGCGGGTATGTAAATATAAATATTATGATCTATTGATATATATTTAAAATTTTCCTAATGTAAAATGTTAAGCTTAATTTTTATTTGATGAACTAGTTTGAAAAATATTTTGTTTAATGTAAACAGACAGAGATATTCCTCAAAATATTGAAGAAGAAAATCAAACTCAAGTAGAAATTGAAGCAGGTATGTAAATGTAAATATTATGATCTATTGATATATTTTTAAAATTTTCCCAATGTAAAACGTGAAGCTTAATTTTTATTTGATGAACTAGTTTGAAAAATATTTTGTTTAATGTAAACAGACAAAGATATTCCTCAAAATATTGAAGAAGAAAATCAACCTCAAGCAGAAATTGAAGCAGGTATGTAAATATTATGATCTATTGATATATTTAAAATTTTCCTATTATGTAAAACGTGAAGCTTAATTTTTATTTGATGAACTAGTTTGAAAAATATTTTGTTTAATGTAAACAGAGAGAGATGCTCCTCAAAATATTGACGAAGAAAATCAACCTCAAGCAGAAATTGAAGCGGGTATGTAAATGTATATATTATGATCTATTGATATTTATTGACACATTTATTAATTTAGTGATTTATTGAATATGTACTATTTTTTAGAATATGTACAGATGAAATCACTATCGATAATGAGATGTTAGAAAATGTTGACACTCACACATATGGAGATAAAAAACCTGACCATATTATACGATATCATGTCGACCGCATTTTTGAAAAGTATTTCTTAAATGAGCGAGTGACAGTTCAGGGTCAAATGTTGAAAGGTCTCCTATCATCAAGGAAATTAAAAGAAGCGACGACACTATTGGGTATTCGAAAATCAACCAAAGATAAAAAAATGAAGGAAGAGGTGATAAAAAATATGAGTAGTGCTCTAAAGTCAATTAAGAGATCTAGAGATAAATATGTTTCAAATGTACGTAGAGGAATACAGATGGCAATGGTTTCTGATACTCAAAGATATTTGATAACATCTATGGCACAAACTAACGCACGGGAACCTAGAAAAACTCTGCACAACAATACGAAAATTCAGTACAAAAGACAGATAAAATAGTGGAGGCAGCGTGCAGAAGCTAACACAACAACACTACTGCAAAATGCTGAATGGAAAATATTCATACTCTTACAGAGGTACAGGAAGAACTGATGGTAAACTATGGCTGCAGACTGATACGAGAAGAAGACAAACACAGGAAGAATGGTAAGAAGAACATGAAAAATATGGAAATACTCGAGAAGGGGATTTCAACAAGTTCAAAGAAGAGAATCGACAAATTCAAGTTTCACTCAGTGCTTTTATTCAACAAAAACCATGGTATGTAAAACCTATCACCGTACGCGACACTTGTTGTTGCCGTTATCATGTGGAATTTGAGTTATATTATGACACATTCCTTGATTTCGGTAGAGCATTATGGAAGGATTCACCTCCTCCTTCCACTATCCGTGAATTCATATCTCAAATTCTATGTGAAAGAGAAAGCGATGAACTATTTTACAAAAAGAAATGTGTTGGTGGTAAAAAATGCGATGATTGTGGAAATTTGACTAAATTTCAAAAAAAATATGGTATTGATATAAATGATCAATCATTGTCCAACATGAAAGTGAAATGGAAGAGATATGAATATATCGGTACATCAATTCAAGGTGCAAATAGTGTTAAAAGAATCAAATTATGAGAAGACGAAATTTTTCTCATAGACTTTTTGAGAAAGTTTGAGGCAGAAATTTACAAATACACCAAGCATTCCCATAGAGCTCGATGGCAAGACTTGCAATTCAAAAAATCTTGTGAAGTTTTTCCACCACGGACCATTTTTTCAGTGATTGATTTTGCATAAAACTACACATTTGTTCCACAAAAAGAAATTCAGAGTGAATACTATCATTCTGAACAAGTCTCCATGCTCGTCCATATTCTATATAGACATGCTGAAAAAAATGTCGATCATATAGAAAGCACGAGTGAAAATAGACATATCATTAAAGAATATCACTTTTATATCAGTGACGATCGTACACATGATACATGTTTTGTACAACATTGTTTTGGAAGAATTTATGATTCATTGAAAAATTGTGGAATAACATTCAATGAACATTGGATATGGTCAGACGGATGCGCAGGTCAATTCAAATCTGCACAATCATTTTTTTGGTTGTGTTTTCTTCTATAAACACATTAAACATTGGAATTCTTGGAATTTGGCCATGAAAGGAGACCGTGGTTTGGTCACGGGGAGCATGCATAAAACGAGTACTTCGAAGATATCGAATGAACCACTCTGCACACCGACTTGTGAACGCTGAAGAAGTTGTTCAATGGTGCATCGCTGCTCTAAGCCATGAGAAAAACCCATCAAGATAAGTGCGAAGGTACATTCAATTTAATTTATATCGGAAATCTAATTTTAAACATTGTACATTTATCATGCAATGATTATTTTTAATTGTGTTTTGATATCATATTTACAAATTATTTTTCTAATTTTCCATATAAAGGTTTTTCTGGCATATTGGAATCGAAGACGTAGATAGATCAATTGGAAATGACGTTGAAACAATAAAAGGGACTCGAAAATTGCATTCAATTCAAACAAAGTTGTCCATAAATGTGTTTGCATTAGATAAAAGAAAATATTCTTGTTTTTGTGATGTTTGCATAGACAACACAAAATCCAATGACGTTTGTGAAAACAAAATGTATGTGAACGATTGGAAACATACAGAGCTAAATACAAAGGGAAAAATGTCTGTTGCAATGTTTGAAGAGATGCAATCAGAGGAAACTACAATATCATCCGATGGTGATCGAGTTTCTGATCTTGTTAGAGAAGGTAACATTTGAATTACTTTCTAATGATTTAAAGATCTAGAAATAAATTTAAATATGCATAATTAAATGTTAAATTTTATTTTATTGTGCAGGAGATGTTTTTGCTATAATTGCACCTATTGACAACGATGAAAATGTGAAGTATTATTTGATGCGTTGCACTGAACGAAAAATGAAATTATTACAAGACTATAATGATCACGGATTTCAGTATGACAGAGGGTCTATTATACTGAAAGGTTATTTTTTCAAACAAACTCGTCAAAGTGGAGACTTTGCTTACTTTGAAGACTATGAACCTGATTCCATAAGTTGTCAATATAGTCACTTGGTGTGTGCAGCACGCATAAAGTTGATAGAAGTTCAATCAAAGAAAAAATCAAAAATTAAGAAATGGAAAATGTCAAAATCCGATCATGAATGGATTATTGAAGATGGAATTCCATTAGAATTTTTTTGAGTGAAGTGTCCAAAAATTTATTATCTTTGGATTAAATATGTTTTAGAACTTCCAATACTCAACTAAAAATTGAGCTGCTTATGTTATTTGTGGTTTGCACATGTTACAAATTGTTTGGGTACAAGCGCGTGCTCTAGTATCAACTGAAAGTAGTTTTTCTATACATGTGCATTGATGAAAAATGTTATATGTATTGGATATATATATTCTAGAATGAAATTAATTGTTCTTGTATATTAATTGTTCTTGTATATGTTTTCCTACCGTATGGTACAAATTATTTCACTTTATTTTCTAAGGTCAGATTTGGTCCCCATATGGCCTAGCCTCCAAGGGACGAGATAACAAGTGGTTGTCCCCACTTGCCCGAATCTCAACGTTTAAGTACAATTTTACTATTTATGGTGGAAATCTTACATGATGTCCTAGCTAAGGATAGATTCTCTTTGTTTCAAGTTTCCGGTAAAAGTTGTCACCGAATGACCTACTAGGATATTATAAATACTAGCTTTGTAAGATCATTTGGCATTCGGAAAAATTCGAAAGTCTTGGACTATCAATCAATTTAAAGTATCATTCACCCTAGGGAGTGTAAAATATTCAATGTAGGTTGGTGACGATGCTCACTCCTAGCTTGAAGCAGCTCCAATGACCAATTCTTTAATGAATTCCAATGCACTAGACCAAAGTTGGTGACCCACTTGGTTTTCACCCAAGAAATTCCAAGGTACTCTTCTTACCTTTGGCCCCCAAAGCTACAATGGAGTTATAGGAAGGTGAAGAATTTTTTTTTCACTGATAGGAATTTGGTCACATCCCTTATCTCCCCTTATCAAAAAGTTCCTATCTACTACATTATCCAGCGTGTACTCAAGATCACTATTTCGTAATTAGAATATCACAATATCATAAGTTCTCACAAAAATACTTGGAATGCCATTACGACACTCATATAACAATGGGGAGCTCAAAACCTAGAAAGCTCCTCGTCCCCTTAATAATAATGTGTTTAATTTAGTCTTTTAGGTGAGGATTAGGTGTGAATCTTGTTTTCACATACAAAATAATTAATTGTTTAATTCCATAAATTTGATTATTCACCAAAATACATGTCATATCCACTATTTGTCTCTCCTACAAATTCCCATTATTTTATTAAAATATGATTTTATCTTACCCAACTATCACATGTTCCTAAATTTACTCCTAATTGTTCCCTATGCCCTAAATCTACTCCTAATTGTTCCCTATGCTGCTTTTCCCTTACTTATTTTAAGAAAGTTATTTTCCTAGATCCATCATAACTATGGATCTATCAAGCACCGAGAGGGATCAAATATCTAGAGGTGCAAACCTCTTTTTTGAGTGAAAAACTTGAGGAAAGGTTTGCACCTCGAGAGATTTGATCCCTCTCGGCGCTTGATAGATCCGTAGTTAAGATGGATCTAGGTTGGTTTCAGTCGTGTGCAACCAAGGAAAAACTATCGATAATATGAGGAACATATGATTAATTTTATCAATAATATGTAAATACATCTAACATTAATATAACCATTTTAAATATACTAAATATGTTTGAGATTTATCAAGTCATTTTAATTTTAAATTTTCTTAGTTACCTCAATTTGTTGAGATGATAAATATTGTAGAATAACTTTAATAATGGAAAATGATCAAATAAAATTTTTGAATGCAAAGTGACAATGTAATAATGTTGAATGATAGAATGTGAATAATTAGAATGTAATCAATTAAAAATAGCATTTATTGTGATCAATCTTAAACTATTTTCTTCTTCTATTCTTATTGTCACCCTTATTAGTTTTGTCATCTTTCCGTATCGATTATATTAAAAAGAAAGTATAAATCATAAATCATAAACCATTTAAATATTTAGCTTGAACTCTTGTAGTAAACACCATACCTCAAGTTTTTCTTTCTCTCCAATACTATTAGGTTTAATTATTATAACACAAAAGGCGTTCTACATTGTCAATATTTTTTTGCGCTTACACTGAAATCAATGAACACTATTAATCCAATGACTTTACAAGTAATGTACCATCATACATGCAATTATATCAAATCAGAAATCAACATATACAATGAAATCAATGGGGATTGTCTTGTTACAAGTAACATTTCAATTTACCACATGTGCAAATGTAGGTTGAAACCATCCAAAACTTTTAAGTTTTAAAACCCTTTTGATTATATATTGTACAACATTGAAACATTAAACATTTAAAGTTCATTAAATATCACATGCAAAATGTAGATTGAAGCCATCCAAAACTTGAGTTTTAAAAACTTCACATGCCATGCCAATTATAATTCAACTATCCAACAAAAACATTTAACATTAAATATCACATGCCAAATGTAGTTCAGATGACAACATTACTTCACATTCACATGCCAAAAGTACTAAAACCATCAAAAAATTAAATAAAACAAATTATATAATAACAATGTAATAAAATATGTCCAAAAATTGTAAATCTCACTTGAGTATCAAACTGTATCAAGTTTAACAAATTTTAAAACCATCTAAATTTTGAAATCAAATCTACAATAAATCATGTCCATCAAATGGAGGATCTAGCGTCTGGGTCTCAGTCTGCGCCCTATCCTGTGAATAGGAAACCTACATACACAATGCACATGTACTTGAACATTAAAATTTGAAGTTTTAAAAATGAATGAGAATATATATATCTAGAACTTCATGTAAAAAACAAAATATAACAAAAAAATCATCCAATACCTCGTAAGGTTCCCTCTCCATTTGATGAACAGGTTGTCCCATACGAACATCTACAGTGGTAAACTATACAATATACATGTACAGTTAAATATAAATATAAATAAATAAATAAATAAATATATATATATATATATATATATATATATATATAAATTAAAAACTTTCAAATGAAAATGCACGTGTACATATATAAACTTATTTTCAATAATATTAAAAAAAGGAACTAAAGACAACTTGTTCAAATGTTGTGGATGTTCCTATCTCCGTCGCTAGAGTCCCCGGATTAAAGAAATCTTCTATAGGAACCTAAATTCAAAAAATTTTAAATAACTCAAAATATAGATCTCTCTCTCTCTCTCTCTCTCTATATATATATATATATATATCTCAATTTTTAATGGAACTTTTTGAGGTAGAATATATATAATATATATATATATAAATTTTAAACATAAATTTTAAACTTGTGAAAAATTGTCCATACTTGTGGCTCATCTCCCAATGAAGTAGAAGGTATATCTCCTAAGGAAGAAGAAGGTACCGCCATCCCAAAAACATCAAACGGAATCGGTACCTGTTAAAACATTTTATCAAATTATATATATACATACATGTACATGTGTGGCAACAATTATTTATTTTAGAGTCACTTAAAAAACACTAACATACATGTGCCAACATATCATGATGGTTAGACCCATCTGCATCGTTTGAACCGAAGGTCCCGAACGTAATATTAACATTTTCATCACGCATCATGCTTGAGAACTGCAAATGGTGTTTGAACATATAATCATACATTTTTGTTAGATTAATGTACACATACAAATAAATGTATACATGTACATACACATGTATTTATTACAAATTGTACACATGTATATGTAAAAATAATTTCAAACCCTAAGGTCACTAACAGATACTTTTCTGGTGCCCTCTTCCTCATGAAAAATTAGGTCTTGCAGACCATTGCGACAATTTATTGCGTATGTTCGGAGATCTTCAACATTCATGTTGTAAATATCCTCATCTGTACGATAAACAAAATTGGCACATGCATTTTCACATGCTATTTGTCGATTTAAACAAAGATCGACTCCACTCAATCCACTATGAACATTGTCGATCATAACATATCTTTCTTCTCGACTTATTTGAGAAGTCGCATCCATCTTTGATCGCAGGGTTTCGACTCAAAATGGCCGACTCACCAATGGCGGCTCAGGGCGAGGCAACTCCACATCTCGCTTACCGCCCTTACGTTGATATAATCGACCTCTCCCCTGGCCAAAAAATTCTGAAGGAAGGTCATTGTAGTCGGGTTTCATACCCAAAAAAAATTCTTCATAAAAAATTTGTGCAAAATAAACAGGAACCTCATCGTTCCATGGAAGCCTTCCAAAGGCCGCAAGATGTCGATCATATAAATAAATAGCTTTGTCTGGGTGCTTGAAATACTGCACCTTCAACATTTTTCTTTTTGGCCCTTCCTTATAATTAAACATTGACTTGGCCTCTGCTCTTGTAAATTTTTTTTATGTCCTACCATTTATCGGGACCTATCACTGTTTCTTTTCTCTTTCTCATCAGTTCTACAAACGAATCAGTCGTTGGCCCCAAATTTTTGTACACCTTTACCATTTCACCCAATGAATGTGTAACTATTTCAAGGCTTTTTCTACTCTCAGCAGGTAGAGACAAAGCCATGAGATCTCTTTGCAATTTTGCATGAAGGATTTCACACCTTTGTAAGGTGCATTCTGCCATGTTGGTTTCCCATGGTATATCAGTAATCTCAGCCAGATAAGTTGTGCTGGGTTGACAGCCTTCTTCTTTAATGTAGCGAGCTGCCCTGCGTCTATTTTGACCACTAGCTCGAACATTTTCGGCCTTTGCATCAATATATATAAAATTTCGTATATTAGAAAAAACACGTGTAAAAAAAGTTGTACAAATTTAATGAAAAAATATTGAAATTGATGGCAACCTTGATGTTGTTGGTTAACATCTTCTCCAACATGACCCTCCTGAGAACCAAACCCAGAATGACGCTGCTGAGAACCAGACCCACAATGACCCTGTTGAGAACCAACAGTCGTTGGTTGGCCTTCGGGGGAATAAATATCACCCCCTTCCCGCAACCTACTACCACTCATACCTCGACCGGTTGAACCTTGGCCATGCTCCATGGATGGAGTAGAAACCCTTCTCCTCTTGCCTCCTAAAAATTAAAATATGAAACTTATTAACAACTAATTTCACTCACAAAGTTAATAGAAAAATCAATTCCATATGTACACACATGTATGGAGATTTAATATTATAGTTAAATACCGTGAACATCCTCCGATCCCTGAATCTCCATATGGGATTCGGCTGATCTTCGTCTTTCATCCTCCATGATATATATCTATTGGTAGACATTTACACAAAATAGATTTCAAAAAATCAATTTGTAATTTAGTGTACACAAATTATGTAGAACACAACTTTCAAAGCAATAATTGATCATGTGTGAAACTAAATTTAATCGAAAAAGATATTATAAAAATGATAAGTTCACCAAATTGCGCTTTATATGGTGGGAGCACACTTGGTATAAAATTTACTACTTATACACTTTAGTTTGTGGGAGAAATGACACATGTACATAGTTTACCTTAAATTTGTTGTGTTTTACGGATATTAAAATGAAGAACTTCTATTTAGATCCATTCCAGAGATTGACTGTAGGGGCATTTACTAGATATGTCACCTTTCATAAAAGATGAGATCCAGAGGCTACCTGGCCCTTTACAGACTCTTCCTATAGAACTTGTAGAAGTAAACACTAGAGGCATTAAAAATATCAAAGAACGTTTTCATGCTCAGACATGGGAATGTGTCTCTTTCCCTACGCAAAAAAATAGTTCAAGGTAGTTAATCTTCATAGACATGTCATCAAGCAAGTCAATGTGATCATCTCCAACTTACTTTTTATGAAATTAGGCTTGGAATCCTCTACAACCCGGTGGACGGAGTTGAATGGGAACTAGGTTGAAAGTCCTTTACAAAATACATGCTAGTGAATAACACTTACTAGGTTATGCCAACAAATAAAGTGGGAGAAATATTTTCTCCTCGAGGTTGTCCAATTGGGTGTGTAATACCAACTTCACCCATTTCCTCACAGGTTTCTCTCTTAGGTTACAAATGTCTTCCACCTTATTAGTTATATATTTTTCAATTTCCCGAGGATTCCTTGATTTTTTTCTCCTACCATCTTCCTCTCTCACTCCCCAAATTATTGCCATCAAACATGCCCCATTGAGGATCTAGAGCAATGTTTGCACCATACTTAGAACTGTCATTGCTACTAATTGAAATTGGAGTCATGTATACTAGATAATTGTAATTGTAATTATAATTGTACGTGAAATTGTAAAATTCTAATTGTAATTGTAATTCTAATTGTATGTAAAATATTTGTAAAATTTTAATTGTATTACTGTGAATTGATTGTAATTGTATGTAAAATACTAAAAGAGAAGTCCACTTCAATGATCTCTTGTATCTTTCCGACGTAACCTAATGTCCCTCATACTATATTTTGATCACGGTGGCTAGATCGACTAGATTGATAGAACTCGACTTCCACTCCCCAGTCTTGTGAGATGTTTCCAACATCGACATTTTCTGTGCGAAAATTTTGTCCATATGCCCACATAGATGGGAACAAATGCACCTATTATAAAAAATTTAAAAAATTCATAGTGTCATAAACAAATTTACAATTTTAGAATTACAAATATTACAATTTTACAATATCATGATCATTTAATATTAAATTAATTAATAAAAATCATGTTCATGATAATCATTGTACAAACATCATATTTGACTTAAAAACACATTGAAAATCGCTAACGTCATCATGATCATGATCATCTAACAAAACACAATTAACATTATATATTAACGTCATCACAGCACAAACATCAAATATACATCTCATGTAGAATAACTCATTCTATCACATGCACATCTATCTGCAAGTTGCACATTAAATGAACATATCTAACATGACCTAATAATATACGCATCATGATGATGACCAACTTGTAAATTAAGTACAACTGCAACATGAAAATAAAATACAAGGACCATATATATATATATATATATATATATATATATATATATATATATATATATATGTATATATATAACTGAATAGTGTTAAAAATATACAACTTTAATATAAATATCATGGATCAGCTGGTGGTACTACAACATCAATATCAGTAGTAGTGGAGGCCTGCTCAGTCAATGGTGCAGCCTCGACGGTTGATGGTCTAGCCTGCTCATGATCATGAGTACTAATGGATGCTTCAAGCTGCTGATTGGACGTGGCCAATGGTCTAGCCTCATCTCCATGATGACTTCTTCTAGATACTATTGGAGGCTCATGCTCATTTGGCGTGGCACGAGGTGAAAAATCATGTGCTGATGAGCCGTTGCTCGCAGAATGTTCATCACATGTTGTGGCTTGACCATGCCTATAACGTGCAACAGTCCTCGTCAGTTGCATAATAGCTGGCGTAACTCCTATGACATGCCGCATCAGGCCATACATGTCATGCGGCATGCCTCTCCACATCTGCAATAGCCTATCATTGGCCTGTATTTCTCTGTAATGAGAGGGAATGATGCCCTCCTCAACAATCAATGCACTGAGTCGGTCACCCAACTCCATCCTGTATCTAGCATTAAGTTTACCACGCCTAGAGAAAGGCGGTACCAGTGCACCAACAGGAGCAGGTCTCTCTGGCACATCAGCCTCCTGATGATCCTTGGCATCTAGTATGCCCTGATTGTCATCAGGATCCACACCTAGATCATGTGGTGGTGTTGGCATGTCGTCGCCATCAAAATAACCAATTTCTGCAAAATATATACAAGTACACAACAATAATTAGACAATTTTATTGCATAATTTCATAAAAACAAGTTAAAGAACATGCTAGAATAAATTTAAATATATAAAACAGTAATATTACCTCTATCATCTGCCATCTCATCAGTTTTGAAGAGGATGTTGGCACACCCTCGCCAATCCAAACCTGCATAAGGATAGGGGACCATAATTAAGGGATGCTCATCAACACTAGCTAGCAACTCCAGTGCATCATACGATATCCTCACTGGAAATAGAGTCTCATCCATCTTGGGCATCATCTACCCCCACATGTTCATACGTGCCTCAAACATCAGCCTACAAGGATGCCAAAGAAAATTAGGCCACGTCTCTAGAAACCTCTCAAAAAATAAACAAAAAATCTCTGAAGAAAAAGGGAAGTTGACCCTCCCTTATGCATGAGCACGACATCTATCTAAGGATCTAAAAATCTACATCAAAAAAATGGTAGACCACCTGACAAGTCGTGGATCTTGTACTAAAGAATCAACACAATATAGAAGTGATAAACTAATGCGTTGGCCGTCACTATTGTTGTGTGAAATGGTCCAAATGATAAGTGAGAGACACTGCACCTCCTCACTACGAAATGCACCAATACGTAACTGACCTCCAGCGATCCGAAACTCTGCAGGAGATAGTACATTTGCTCCAATGTATCTCTAGGAGTAAACTAACTGACTCCCTATTACACAGCTAGCTGGAACCTTTAGGAATGAGGGAAAATCAACCCATCTCCTCGATATCCCTGTAATGAATTATATATCCTCCTCAGTGGGCGTGTACCACTGGTCGATACCAACTTGGAAAGCCTGTTGTTGGGCATTCCACCTTCGGATAAGATGTCTCAAAAACAAACTATGGTCCTTTAGGGAAGTAGCCTCCTCATAGAACTTGAGGAGGCCTACCCGCCTTAGGATCCCCTGCGTAGCTTATTTAATGGCGTGAGGGTACGCATCTCTCTCCCTCTCTCGAGCGTCCCACAGGCGAACCATGTTATACTGCTCCGCCCTTTTTTGTTGTCGTTACCCCTCTTCTCTCCTTTCACATCTCTAAATGATTGACATATTGAACAAAAATAATTTATTAAATGAGACATGTATTAGAAATATAATATATATATATATATATATAATAAAAAATAGTCAGTGCGCCCAAAACACAGTCACACACCAGTCCTGGTGCGTATTTCTATGGAGCACACCTATGTCGGTGCACCTAAGAATATTTAGCGCATCGGGGGTGGTGCTTCTGAAGAATTTGCAGTGCACTGTTGACTATGTATGGTGTCAGGAGGGTGGTGCGCTGACTAAACTCTACACCTCGGGGCATATAGTTAAGTCAGCGGATCGACCTCCTGCCATCATGACATAGTGAATGGTGCAGTCTTTTACAAGGCCACACCGGTGACACAGGCGAAATACAGAAAGCTGTGATTGAAAAAAATAGCTGTCTCAAGGTAGCTATTGTATTCAATGCACCACGTCACTGCTATTCCACTAGGTCAATGATACAGCCGCATAACCAACCACACTGCAACTTTAAAAAAAAAATTAAAATAACACGGTGCGCCTTCGATACCGCCCTGGAACCGGTGCGGATCCCATTAGCACTGGTTTACCAAGCCAAACCATTGACCATATTGAAATGCGGTATGTGGTGCGTTGACAACATTACACACCCTCGGATGGATAATTCAGTCAACACACCGTGTTGCCGCTATTCCACATTGTCAAAGGTGTGGCCTAGTAAATGACCCCACTGCACATTATAAAAAAATTTAAAATAACATGGCGCACCTATCAGTAGCACCCCAGAACCGATGTGGATACAGTTAGCACCGGTTGCAGTGTAGCCTATAAATTTATAGGCAGCATCTCAAACCGGTGCGAGACGAATGGCTCGAGCGTACCATGTGAAAATATTTTTTTTGTTATTTTAAATGGTTAATTTTAAGGTTATTTGAAATTCTAATCCGCTAAAAGGCTTAATTATGGAAAAAAAAAGAAAAATACATGTACATTTTCCCGTCGAGGAGGCATATTAGTTGCAGATTTGCAAAAGAAAATTTGTCCACCACTCTGCAAAATTCAAGCGGGAGATTGGTGGGAAATGCATAGAAACAGTGCATGCAATGAGTGCAATGGGAGCACTGATGTCAGGGTGGCTCAGACAAGGATAAATTTCACCGGTGCTTGAGAGCTCATTAGCACTGACAAAAGTGAAAAATGCGGTTTTTTGGGCATAATATTTTTTTTTATTTAACCCTGTTCCGGTGCGCGGGGTTTTATGGCCGCACCGATGTGTCTTCTTCATTTCACACCAGGCAGTTTATGTTTTCGCGTGCTTTTTATGAGGCACCAGTGTAGAAATTTTGTAAAGAACCAGTGCGCTACTGTAATGCAATGCATCGGGCGGGTGTGTACAGAGCGTACGGTGTCCAGTGTGCCAACTTTTTTCCTGCTTTTTTGGCCGTAATTTTTTTTTATTTAACCTTGTTCTAGTGCACGGGATTTTATGGGCATGCTGGTGTGTTTTATTCATTCCACACTGAGCGGTTTCTATTTTCGCGTGATTTTTATGAGGAACTGGTGTGGAAGTATTCTAAAGAACTAATGCGCTACAATAATACAACGCACCAGGAGGGTGTGTGTGGAGCACACGGTGTCCAGTGTGCCAATGTTTTGTGTGGTTTTTTTTCCGTAATTTTTTTTTATTTAACCATGTTCCAATGCGTGGGGTTTTAAGGGCACACCAGTGCATTTTCTTCATTCCGCACCAACCATTTTCTATTTTTGCACGCTTTTTATGAGGCACCGGTGCGGAAGTGTTGTAAATAACCGGTGCGCTATAGTAATACAATGCACTGGGTGGGTGTGTATGGAGCACACAGTGTCCGGTGTGCCAATTTTTTGTGCGGTTTTTGGGCCGTAATTATTTTATTTAACCATGTTCCGGTGCGCTGGGTTTTATGGGCGCACCTGTGCATTTTCTTAACTCGACACTGGGCAATTTCTGTTTTCACGTGCTTTTTATGAGGCACCGATGTAGAAGTGTTGTAAAGAACCGGTGTGCTACAAAAATACAATGCACCGGGCAGGTGTGTACAGAGCACACGGTATTCGGTGTACCAATTTTTTATACACACCGGTGCTTTCTCATGTTGAACGCACTAGTGCGTCTTACGTTGATAAGTGCACTAGACGAAATACATCCCCAAAAATCTCCTCTCGCCAACCTCTGCCAGAAATGGATGTCTGGGGTATTTTTATAAGGGGTTCCTCAAAAACATCCACTAAAGGGTCTTTTCCTTGTACTGTAACTCTCAATAAGTATAAAACATCTAGCTTGTAAATCTTATCCTATAAAATTCATAGCAAATAATTCTTATCTCGAACACCTTTCAATTTTAACCACTATATACCATGGATCCCTATTTTTATAGGCCATTTTGTCGTATCTGGTCAATGGACATGCAAACCGGCTTAATGAACATTAGAGAACATGTTCTCATCATTCGTAAGAAAATCCCTAAGTATGACCTTTCCAAAAAGTCTGAGTTTATGGGATTAAATGTTGAAAATCAATGTTTTTAATCCTATCACACCTTATCCATTTAGACAACTATTTTCAAATTTTCTTTCTCATTTCTATAACAGCGCTCATCAGAGTTGGTTGTTTCGTTCTGCAGGTGCACTGATTCTAGAAATTCAGGAAAATTAAAAATATTTCTGAAGCTTCCTCTTCCAAAATATTATAGGGGTTGTTTTAAAAATTTACTATGGATAAGAATTCAATTCCTATCTAATCCTATGTTCGAGACTTTACCACTTATTATTAGTGTGAATTCTAATTGCAAGCATACGAAAAAATATCACTTTAGCTGTGCATAAAAAATAGCCCTAACAGCAAAGATGGCTGCCAATTTCCTTAGATATGCAGTTAGTGATAAGAATAAATGCTACAAAAATCTAGATCTATGCAGTTAAAGACATTAACAAGTAAAAATAAGCAAGATTTTCTCCATTCATCCAATGAACAAGACAAGATTTTTTAAAGATTTGTTTTTTTATTATGACACTTGGGAAAGGAACATAGAAAAGATGTTACTAGTCCCCCTCAATGGGATGGGTTATTGTATGTCCTCAGTGCTTCAAATATAATATTTCTCTCTCTTGATGGTGCATAAAATGGAGACAAAATGGAACTCAAAGGGAGCTCACAAGAAAAAATTAGAAAAATATGACAATGATGGCAGGATCAAAGTCAGACAAAAAGTATAGATCAAGAGTGATCTCCAGGCAACAAAAGGTAGTGAATGCTTGGAAAAAACCTTCTATTTATAAAAAAATATTGTGTTAGTATGGATATTGGTGCATAATTAAAATATTATTAACCAAATCTAGATCCAACTTTTATGGAATATTTTATTATTTTTATTGGAGGGAAAAGGAATTTTAATTTGGTCAAATCCATTTATTTAGAAATAATAAATAAATAAATGATTTATTTATTATTTTAAGAATATGTTTAAGGAATAATTAAATAAATAATGATTTATTCAATTATTTATAAATGATTTAGTCAAATTTAACAAGGAATATTATCAAATAACGTTTTAAATAATTATTCCTAGAAAATAATAATCTAAATAATGATTTATCTAATTAATTTTCCTATTTTGGGTTAAATATGACTAGGAATATTAATTAAACAGTGGTTTAATTAATTATCGCTTGAGGAAAATCAAACAAATAAGGATTTATTCAATTCTTCATCATGGGTTTTCCTGTTTCGACCAGAAATAACATAATAAACTATGGGTTATTACATAATTTTTCATAGTGAGAACAATTTTACTATGGTAAAATTGGTCTTACATGGTGTAATTTATTACATCTAATAGTAACATGGTAGATGGCAAAAAATTGGTGTTACAGATTTCCCCCCAACATGTGAGCATTAGGAGCTAATCGTATGACCGAAGTACGTTGTAAGAACACCATCACTAGAAACTGAAGGGGAGTCAGAGAGAGAGAGAAATATAAGACAGACTGAAGTGAGAGAGGACAAGACCCTAAGGAGGCGAGAATTACAGGTGTGACAAGTCTCTTTTATGAGTGAATACCTGTCTTGCATGAGGCGAGTGAGGCATACTTTTGCCCGCTGAGATAAAAAAGTAAAAATAATAATGGTGCATCCATCAAACATGGCACTGAACTATTTAGTACATGCTGGCGTAAACATGGGCAGAGAAAAAAATGAAAATGGATCCCACATACATACTATGCCTGGGACAACTGCCAGGACTTATACAATAATATCTTAGTACATGACATATAAGTACAAGTAAAGAGGCCCTGTAAAACAAGAAAGGACTTTGAAAATTTTAATGATACATGAAATCTAAAAAGGTGCTACAAGCGGCTGGGGCTGGAACCATCAAATCTATGCAGCTGCATCCAAGGTTGTACTAGAGAGGTCATCTGGGCATGTGGGGGGCCACCTGAAGGGCCACCCCCTCATCAGGTCTGAAACATCTCACACACACCTGGGAATCACAGGTACAATCTATTGCATCACTGAACCATCAAGTATATGAATCTCAATCATGCCACGAGGAGCTAGAACTGAGAAAAAATCAAGTCAAAGGGAAATAAAGGGTCCCTTTGCCTGATCCGAGGCACCAAACAAAAGTTGAAGCTGGAACCAAGGTACACCTCCCTCTAGACCTGTCTTATGGAATGAATAGGATGATGTTAACAGAAGGAGGTCCACCATATGTGAGGCAATAATGAATCCTCAACCAAGGAACGAGGGATAATCATAGAGCGACTTATAGACTAACACCAGGGATGATGGTGGAATGGGGGGGTACTGAGTAACGCGCCGACGAATTCCCTTGTTAGAGTATAAAGGGCATGGATAACTTGGTAGCTACTGACTCGACTCTGGGGGTGGATAGGGGATAGTATGACTAAAGGCCAAATTGTGCGACATGAGAGAGGGACAAAAAAATGAGGGATGGAGGGCTCTGACAGGAGACAAAAGGAACTCAGGACAGGCTCCATGAATGCAATGATGAATCAAATCAGATGCTATAAACAATGGAAACTTGTTGGTGCTGCCACACAGAATAGGCCTAGTTAGGACCATAAAAACATAAGTACAAGATGGTTACTCATGAAGAAAATCGACACGAGTGTGGAAAAGTATGAAGGCAAGGTGGTGCCCCAAGTACAAGTGTTGCAAGTGAAGAAATTAGATTTTGAGAAGTGGCGAAGTGACCCTTCTTGGAAGAAAAATGTGCCTGGGTGAAGTATCAAATCACCAAAAAACAAAAACTAGCTACCTAAAAGAAATAAAACGTGAATTTCAAGAGGGAAATGCTAAGGGTAATATTTCTTAATATCGAGTGAATTACAAGGATTAGGAAGAGGGTGGCCTTCGAAATCCTCTAGATGTTATGCCCCTTTACCCAAATCCTTACTGATGATGTAATGGCCTAGCCATAATGAGTCAAAATTCATATGACTGAGTAAATCATTAGCCTAGTCATACAGTAGAACAAGATCACCTTCATGAAAAGTACGAGGGTGGACTTTTCGATCATATTGAGCTTTGATGTGTTTCTTAGCTGCCTTGGTGGTTTCCAATGCAACACGATGGTTCTCGGAAGCGTGCTAAAGCATGATAAGTCTTTGCTCTAAAGGTTTGGTGTCACGAACAAGTTCGACGGCTAGGTAAAGAGAAGGGATTTCACACTCGATTGGTAAGACTGCCTCCTCGCCAAAAACAAGGTGGAAAGGAGTAAACCCAGTTGTGGTTTTAACAGAAGTTTGGTAGGCCCACAAAGTAGGGAAGATCATAAGGTGCTAGTTTTTTTTGTGCTTATTCACCATCCCTTGAAGCATAGTTTTAAGGATTTTATTAATCGCTTCAACTTGGCCATTACATTGGCAGTAATAGGACGATGAATATTGGTGCTCAAATCCTAATAGAGAGGATATATCACACCATATCTCACCTTAAAAATGTCGGCCATGGTTGGAGACCAATTGTTTCGGAACCCCAAATTGAGCGATAACATGGTTAAAGAAAATTAGGGTCGCGGTAGGTTCCATGTTGTTGAATGTTAGCATGGCCTTAGCCCATTTAGTGAAATAGTCAACCACCATGGTGATATACTTGTGGTTACCAATATATGTAGGTCGACACTCCATAAATTATATGGCCCACTTACAGAAGGGACTAGTTGAGATGACATGATGGAGGGGAGATGGAGGGGTTTCAGCCTTTGGGGAAAAATGTTGGCAATTAGAACAGTGTTTGACTACTTCAATGTAATCACCAAAGAGAGAAGGCCAAAAATACCCATCGCACATGATTTTCTGAGTAGTAGCGAGACCAGAGAGGTGGCCCCCACAAGCGCCGCTATGGCAGGAATTAAGGACTTTCTCAACTTCAGTGTGCGTGAGACAACGACGAAGGATAATATCTACATTACGATAATAGAGGTCATCACTAATGAGAAGATAGTGGGGGGCTTGGTGTCATATACATCATCAAGCATCACGGTCAAGATGGAGGGTGAAATTTTGGGTTCGTAGATAAGTAAGTATGTCACCATACGAAGGGTCATCCGAAGTAATGGCAAACAAATGTTCGTCAAGAAAATCATCATTAATTGGTGGATCCTGCTTACCGGTAGGTAATTCAAAAATGAGCTCAGCGAGGGCTAAATATTTCTTACTCTTTGGTGCGACAAATTAAATATCGAATTCTTGGAGGATAATGACCCAACGTGCCATTGATGATCTGTTGACTCAATAGGAAGGCCATAGGGTTGGAATTAATCACAACCTTGGTGGAATACATGAGGATATAATGACAAAGTTTTTGGACCAAGAACATGACAGCCAGCCCCAATTTCTCTTCATGTGAGTAGGACACAGGGGGGCCTATAGGGTTCTTACCAACATAATAGATAACATTCTTGATTCCAATGCCATATTCCTGAATAAGGACCCCATCAACCGAATGGGTCGAAGCTGAGATGTACAGTATGAAATGGCTATCAAAGTTAGGGGGATGAATCAAGGGCGCGGAGTTCAGAGCAGGTTTCAGGGAATCAAAAGACTCTTGAGCATAGTCATCCTAAACGAATGGAATGTTAGCTCTGAGGAGTATAAGGAAGCCATACGGGGTGGTGGCATAGTTAGGTATGAATCGTCGAAGGAAACTAGCGTTGCCTTGGAGACTTTGTAACTGGCATAAGGTAAGAGGAATAGGAAGCTCAAGAATGGCTTGAAATTTCAAGGGGTCAAGCGTCATACCATATTTAGACATAATGAAGCCTAGAAAATGGTCGACAGGAACACAAAAGACACACTTCAGTGAGTTGAGGTGGATATTATACTTGCGACATTGGAGAAAGATAGTACGCAAATCATGGAGGTGTTGCACCCGATGTTTAGAACGCGTAGTGAGGTCATATAAATAAGCAAGGATAATATGATCCAACTCATGAAAACATTATGACATGGCCCGCTAAAAGTGGTTCTGGCATTCTTCAGGCTGAAGGAAATGACCCTATAAGCGAAGGTTCCCCACAAACTAATGAATGTAGTTTTAAGCTGATCAGCACGATGGATAACAATCTGGTTGTATTCAGAGAAACCATCCATGAAGGATAGAACCTCGTGCCCCACACACTCATCAATGATTTGGTCAATGAACGGCTTGGGGAAGTTGTCTTTGGGAAAATATTTTTTCAAGTCATGAAATTTTGTGCAGACATAGATGGTTTCTTTGTTTTTTAGAATGAGAACTGGATTGGACACCCAAGTGGTGTATTCAATGGGATATATAAAACCAACCTACTTTAGCTTATTGATTTCGACTTTGACAACCTCTTTCCTAGAAGGATTAATAGGTCTCATCTTTTGACGAACAGGATTGGCATCGGTCCATGTATCTATATGGTGTTTAACAATGGCGGGATCAAGTCCGAGAATTTATGAATAGGACCAGGTGAAAAAATCTTGAAATTCCTTGAATCACTTAGTGTAAACCTCAATTTATTCCAGGGTTCATAGTGCGCCCAAGGTAATTTTTTATTCCACCCCTCTTTTATCAGAAATGTTAATTTTAATGGTAGGAGAGATATTGGCCATATTTCCTTCGTTGAAAGCATTGAGTGCAGGGATGGGATTTCTAAAACAATCGACCTCATCAGGAATGAATTCTTTGGATTCCACAGCATATTGGTCACGGGACTGTTGCAGGAGGAAATATCCCTTGAGTTCATCCTGCCGTCATATGTGGATCTAAATACCATTATGGTAAATCCTAAAAGACCCTACCTCTCCTGTAAATCTACTACCATCCATAACATCAGAGTTGGATTTTGGAGATTGATTATGCCCTCATGTTGTTTCCTTGAACCTAAAGGAGACATAATATTCATGCATTTGGGTGACATTGAAGTGTGATTTGTGAGAAGGAAGGAGAAGTGAACTTAGGGATATCCTTACGAGATCAACTACTATTCTTGGTTGTAAACTCTCTCCTATTTCTACTAGTACAAAGAATAGCTTGTTTTCCTATATGTGTTGTATTATGTTTGCCTTCATGTGTATCCTTGGCTTATTTTTCTTGTATTTACAGGATCTAATTGTAGCGTGCGTAGCTACAATTGGATATCACAAGAAAGAAGGAAAAAAAGCTTGCGAGGGATTCCAAGTAGGCTTCTTTCTCATTCTGCAATTTCTCTAAGGAAAACTTTATATTATTTTTCTTATGTTTTTCTAGACCAGTCCATTAGGTCTATGGAAATTACTTTTTTCCACAATTTTCAATTTCGTATAACACCTATAACCCCTAACAATTAAGGTTATATCACCTTTTAACCCCTAATATATTACACCAATCCCATAAGAAATATTAATGCATATAATCCCTAAGCTCCATCCCCTAAACCCTATAACCCATAACATAAACCCTAATATTTATAACTCAAAACTCTATATCCAATATAATATAACCCTTCAACACTAGAGTAGGTAACTACAAAAACCTTCGACATTAAAAAGACTTAACCAACAAGTTTTTTATCCCTTATCTTCCAAAATTTCAAATTTTCAATCACTAGTACTAAAGGCCTTGGACCATAAAATTCACTAACTCATATATATACACACACACACAAGCAATATATATACTAATATATATAATGGTATGTTATGTACACATTATAATTTGGTATATATATTGAGATTTTTTATTGACATATATACATATAGCCATCATGTATTAGGTATACTTTCATAGTTGGTTGTAACTATTAGCATCCATTTAAATAAGTTAATGTTTACCACATTTCCACTAAAACTCCTAAGCTCTATTCTACATTTTTGGTATATAATAAAGAAAACTATGAACCTTATTACACACATAATTTCCTAATTTAATTTGTGAGTCTTGACTTCTTGCAATAATAATACCTTGGAAATGATGGGTTGGAGAGTCATGATGTGATGGGATGAAACTAAGATGTCGTGTATCCTTATACCATGTCCTCTCTTTCCCATGTACATGCACATACTTCCCTTTACAACTATCTACTACCTTCCCATTCATCACTAACATCTTGTACTTGATTTTCCATATTTTAGAAGGCTATAAATATTACAATTTTCATTACCAAAAACTAATAAAACGTTCTAACACATATTTTAAAAATATTAACTTATATACATTTTATATATATTTTAAATACCTATAAATTTTACAATTTTCATTACCATGAACTAATAAAATATGTAACACTACTATTCTAATATTAGCTATATACACTTTAAATTTTATTTAAGGATGTAAAGGTGAAAAGAATGAGGGGATTAATAATTCATGCTATGGGAGAAAAATAGTATCCAATTTTGCATACGCATTAGGACGAGTTATTATAACTAGGAAAATTGTTACTCACCATGTCAGGGATATTGATGACAAAGGAGGAAATTATCAACTTGTTTTAAAATTGTTGGAGATTCCATAGCTATCATTGAAGCCATGAATGATTTGTGATGTTGAATGGAAATAAATTTATAAACTTTATCATTTGGATTAAAAATGATTCCAATTTCCTTATGCATTCCTCCCATTTCTATGTCAAAAAACACCTCAACTATGTGGCATAAAAGTGAGATAAAAAGGCTCCAAACCTTGATATTGGAATTTTATTGAAAAATAGGGGTAGAACTACATGTTATATTTTATAGCTCTAATTTCATATTGATGGTTTGAAATCATATTTATTTTCTCATGAGTGAGAAGATAACTCTTCATTCCATTTGCATTAGTTTGGGAAATTGAAGGATCCTTTGTAATCCCTTAAGCACATGTTCATTAATTTTTATTTTTATTATTGAAGGGTCCCATTATACTGTGTTTCACCAATAGGATAATGGAGTGTGGAAGTGTTATAATTGAGTATTAGTACATATTAGTTTTTGTGGGGATAGCAACCTCGGTATGCATATTAATTCTCTTGGACCTCCAATTAACATTGTCTACGCAAGCTTAGGGCCCAACTAAATCTGCAAAGATTTAGTCTAAGGGGAATTTTCTAGATTTTTTGGAAACAACACAAATTTATAAAATTTATCTCTCCATTTGATGATTCTGCACTCTCCATTCCATTTCATAAACCTATAATTTGTCCTTTTGGGTTAGGAAAATACCTTGATTCGTTTTATAATATTTAGGTGAATGAGTCTTGCCATATTAGACTAGCTCCTTCCCTTATCTCAGTCACTTATTTTCATTTGTGGGATCTCTTTATTTTTTTACACTTCTAGTTTTTCCAGCCTACATTTTGTATATTTTAATCGTAGAATAAGTAGCAAACAATTGAGGAAGGCTACCTCAAAAATATTGTGGGAAAATGCACAGAACGAGACATTGCTTCATCCTGAGGCTTCTCTAATTTATGATAACTCTTACTGTTAATTGTATTCAAATAGTTGTATTTGTCCTTAGTTTGGTTATTTTTAGAATTCATCTGGTTCAAGAACTAATAATTTTTTTAATGAAATTTTCTGGAAGTATATAAGTTTGAATTCCTTAACCTTGTTCAAATTATTTCTTTCTATAAATATACAAAAGGTTTTCTCTTTAGAAGCCATTGTCAAAGGAGTTTCCACATTAAGTATTGACGTCATCTATATTTGATATAAAATCATCCAAACATGGACAAAAATGATATCAATGAATCCAAAATAATTTAAAGAAGTTGCAAAGAGCTAATTCATTTTAATAAGAAGAATATTTTGAAAGCCTACTCTAATATCAATGAATTGGAGAACCATTGTATCATGTTGCATGGTGACATTATGAATTTGTTGATTCAATAGAATCAAAGGATTGATTTATTGGAAATTGATAACTTGGTTATAAAATTCGCATGGAATCACAAGAAAGTCAATATGTCATCAACCTCAAATGATCAGGTCAAGCACATTAGGCCACACACTTAATGAGA
This sequence comes from Pinus albicaulis, assembly GCA_034641835.2. Taxonomy (NCBI): domain Eukaryota; kingdom Viridiplantae; phylum Streptophyta; class Pinopsida; order Pinales; family Pinaceae; genus Pinus; species Pinus albicaulis. The sequence goes on along the minus strand of CM076583.1, from coordinate 1,115,618,323 downwards.
GAGAGTATTTCTTCTATAAGGAAGATAAGATAGGGTGTACACTTTTAATAATAAGATTATAATTTATAAAAATATTTTTTATTTAATATGTCCTTCTTCAATATTCTCTAGAGATACTTCATCCCTAAACTTCACATCTATATAAGATAATAAGAGTGATAGGATCATCAAATAGGAGATTTTTTTATTATCACTTAATGAAAGGTCTACTAATTATACTTTTTTGCAATCTCATGGTTGGATTCCATTTAACAAAAAATTCATTGCATCGACTTGAGAAGGTATAATAAGAAAAAATTTTCTTGGATTGACATGGATAAGGAGCATGTGAGGAAGTGAAATTGGAGAAAAATATGAAGAGTTAAATATTTGGTAGGAAACCAAGACCATAAGAATAATAGGGTTGAAAGTTGCAATGATATGAGACAATGTTGGAGATTACTAATTAGCGAATCAAATGAATTATGAGTAGTTTTCCTTGGTGTTCTAAGTTTGATTTATGGGAATTTCAATGGTGACCAACATGTCTAGAATTTGTAACTTTTTTGAAATACTAATTATCATTGTTTTGAGTGGGTTTTATCATGCTTGGGTTCACACTATAAAATGGTTTTTTCCTATTATGGTTTTATTAGCTTTTTCACTTTCTATACGTAGCATTCCATAACCCATAGATCTTAAATGTGAATTAGTTTTACAAGTATTATAAATGTAGTAGAGTAGATTTAACAGACAAGTAAGATGAGATATGTGATTATAACCTTGTATTGTGATAATAAGGGAGGTATTGGCAATAGAGTTTCGATCCATTTTTAGGAAACTTTTGGGTCATCTTTGGCTATGCACTGAATATTTGATGAGGACTTGCAAAGTATCTATTATGGGGGAGACATTGAGACTTCATTTTGAAGCCTTTACTATTATCATAACTGTGAGTTTTCCCCTTTATACTACCTCTTATAGCCTACTATCATTCCCATTTTGTCACAATCACTTTCATTATGGTCCTCACATGATAATGAGGCTTTATGTTGTTAAATACAATGCTTTTCCTTTATTTTTAATGAGTTATTAGAGTTAGCTCTTTATTTTTCTAATGTGAGTACCAAATCCTGTAACCTAGTAAAGATCTAATAACCCAAATTGTTAGTTGTCATATCTATGAACCCCTTGGGTGAAATATGCCACATGGTTTTTTTTTTAGGTGGATCGATATGGATAAGTGTTGGTGGCCTGATATGGATTCTAGGTGGCTTGAGATGGCTCCTAGGTTAGACAAGGAATCTAGGTATATTCATTTTTTAGTTTTTAATTGTAGCGAATCTAAGATCTAGAGGAATTTTCATGCAACCAACAACAAACCAAGTACCGAGCCATCCTCTGAATTTATTGTTTCTCAACCACCACATTACTTACCATTTTCCCACACTTCACCGCTCACAACTTTTATGTTTTACCCATAAGCCTTTTCTTCGTTAAGTTAAATCCCCGCCGATGTGATATCTAGTGGGACCCACATATAACCCAATCGTATTGCAAAAACTTTACAACCCTTTGTATTTCCGCAAAACCTTCTTCTTTTTTTTGCTTACCTCACTTTCCACCATTTAAGTGCTAACATCTTGCACTTCACAACATTTAGCGTTTACCACTTAATGTTTCACTGAATGTTAAATCTTTGCCAATGCAATATCGGCGGGACCCATAACCTCATCGTACTTCACTAGATTTCCCACTTAACTTTTTAAAGCCATCCGTAGTGTGCACTTCACAAGTTTTACATATTACCCTTCCGCCACTTTTCAAGTTATGTTATTTTTTTTGCGATGAAATATTGCTTTCTCATATCGCAATCGCACAAAGTTAAAGTTTCCCATAAGCGCCTGCAGACTATGTTATTTTGGGTGTGATGCGATATGTGCCACGTCACTATCACACATCGCAACCCGCAACATTTAATGGACAATGAAAATGTTAAAATTTAATATTTCCAAATTTTGATATGGCGCCGGATGCGATGTGAACTCAGATTCGGATCGTATACATTTTGAAATCTGCTAGTACGTGTTTTGAATGAGTTTACGGGTTTTCATGTATAAATAGGAATACAACCTCTGCATCAATTTAATGTAGAAATGGGTCATTTTGACGACCAAGGACAAATGTTTGTTGAATTTAAGTTCAAAAATTAATAGATTTAATTAGATTTAGGTTATCAGGCTACAACCATTTGTATAAGAAAAGTAATTTCAATTTTTTTCAGTGAGCTGAATAGAAAATAAAATTTCATTCCTCTCTTGTGTTGTATACTGCCTGTGTGTGTTTGTTAATTTTCACATTTGTTGTATTTTCTGTGTTAGGGGGAAACACATTTCCTCTGTGATATTTTTTCCTCCAATATTTCCAACATGGTATCAGAGCAGGTCTAGCCTCTTAGTAAAATAACAAGCTCTCTTTACTGAAGAAGCTGTAAGATTTTTTTGTAGAAGCAGAGGTCTCCAACAGTGAGAATTTTTTTACAACAGTAAGAAGGTTTCTCTTTTATACAGTCAAGAATATTGTTTTTTTAACACAGTCATGATGGTAGCAGCAGCCACAAGCCTAACAAATCCACAATTACCATAGTTCAATGGTAAGAATTATGATTATTGGGCCATTACAATGAGGGCCCTGTTTGCTTCAAAAGATATATAGGAGCTGATGGAACAAGTTTTCCAAGAACCAGCAGATGCAACAGTGTTGGCTGCTTTGACAACAACAGATGGAGACTTGTTGATAGATAATAAGAATAAGGACTCCAAATCCCTTTTCCATCTCTACCAAGCAGCACAAGAGATTATTTTCCCAAGGATTTGAACAGCAAAAAAGTCCAAGGAGTCATGGGATATTCTCTAGACAACCTATCAAGGCATGGAGAAAGTGAAGACAACAAAATTACTAATGCTAAGGAGAGATTTTGAAACTCTTTGTATGAAAGAGTATGATAGCATAGACTAGTTCTTCACACGTTTGATTCGATTGGTTACTAAAATAAGGTCTCATGGAGAGACATTTGAGGAAATAAGAATAGTGGAGAAAATCTTAAGAATTATACCTTCGAGATTTGATGCCATAGTAGTGGCCATAGAAGAGAGAAAGGATCTCTCACAATTTTTAGTGGATGAACTTCATGCATCCATGATGTCTCATGAACATAGACTGAACAAAACAACGAACTCCTCATTAGAGCATGCTTTCAAGACAAAATGTCTTTTGGTCAAGGTAGAGGTCGAGGAAGATCAAACTACCAAGGAAAAGGAAGAAGCCCATAGGGAGGTGGAAGAAACAGCCCTGCAACGACAAGCAGAAGGGGCAACAATCAAAATCAAAGAAAAGGCTGAAGGCAGAGCCAAGCACAAGGACAAAGCTATGATAAATCCCAAGTACAATTTCATTATTGTAAAAAGTATGGCCATTATCCTAATGAATGTAGAAAGAAACAAAATGACATGAATAATAGGCAGAATGTAAATTTTGCAAAATAAATTCAGAACCAGAGTAATGTGCTTTGAACATGTAATGTAGCACATGAAACACATGAATATGTATGGTTCTTAGACTCAGGTTGTAGTAACCACATGACTGGAAACATAGCAATGTTTGACAATTTGGATGAGAATGTGAAGTCTGAAGTGACAACAAGGATTGATATCAAAGTCTCTGTCACGGGGAAAGGAAGATTGTCAATACTGACAAGGAAGGGAGAAAAGAAGTTTGTGACATATGTCTATTATGTGCCTGGCCTGAAATGTAATCTTTTGAGCATTGGACAACTCATGAACAAGGGAGACAATGTGTATTTTAAGAATTATGTGTTTACAATCATGGACATACCTCCAAGTAAAAGAGTCATTTTAGAAGTGCAAATGAAAAGCAATAGGATTTTTCCTATCAAGCTCAGAATAGACTTGAAGGAAGGAGGTGTGGTAGCAGTAGTCACACAAGAGGTATTTCAAGAAGAAGTGAAAGACGAATACTGGTTATGGAATTTGAGATTTGGACATATCAATTTTGGAGATTTGAACCTCTTACATAGAAAGGGATGGTAAAAGGATTACCACTCATAGAGAAACCATACAACCTATGTGAGGGTTGCATCTTGGGAAAAAAACACAGAGAATCCTTTCTATCATGAAAGAGCATAAGGGCAAAGGAACCCTTAGAGATTGTCCACTCAGATTTTTGTGGACCAATGCAAACACCATCTTTAGCTGGCAGTCACTATGTCTTGAATTTTATTGATGATTACACCAGAAAGACATCGGTGTATTTCTTGAAACAGAAGAGTGAAGTGTTTGAATAGTTATACCACTTCAAAGATCTTGTTGAGAAGCAGAGTGGGCACTAGATAAAAGTGCTGAGAACTGACAAAGGAGGAGAATATATCTCCAAATACTTCCTATGTTTCTGTAGGGAGAATGGCATTCACAAGAAATTTACCACAAGATATACACTACAGCAAAATGATGTGCAGAAAGGAAGAACAATACCATCATGGACATGGTCAGAAGCATGTTGAAGGAAAAACACTTGCCGAATGAGTATTGGGTTGAAGCTGTCAATTGTGTAGCTTATATTTTGAATAGGTTCCCAACCAAATTTTTTATAAACAGATTTCAGAAAGAAGCATCAGGAGTGGAAAAAAATAGTTTGTCACTCACATGAAAGTATTTGGATGTGTGGCATATGCACATGTCCCAGATCAGCTAAGAAAGAATTTGGAAAACAATGGGTAGAAGTGTATTTTTGTTGGATATAGTGATGAATCAAAGGCCCTCAAATTCTATAATCCATCCACAAATAAAGTTATAATCAGTAGAGATGTGCAATTTATTTAAGAAGAAGCTTGGGATGGAAGATTAGAGAAAACAGTGAATGTGAAGACATTTATGTCTCACGAAGAGCAAGAGGAAGGCACCATGGCAAATAATTCCTCCAAGGTGGCTCCTCCTCCACCCACACAAGCACAACAAACCACACCAAAAGTAGGTAAGAGAGAAGCCCTCAGAAATCAAGGAAGTGCTTCTCCAAGCACACCACAGGGATCAACAACTCACTCGAGTAAAAGTCAAACTCCAAGCACACCAAGAAGACCAAGATTCAGAAATTTGAGTGAAATTTATGATCAAGAAGAAGTAAATGATCATGTTGGTCTGAACTCTTTATTTTCTTTCTTTTTTCATGTTGATGACCCAATCCATTTCAAAGAAGCAGTCAAGAATGAAAAATGGATTGAAGCAATTAATGAAGAGATTGGTGCAATAGAAAAGAATGACACATGGGAGTTAGTGGATCTCCCACAAGATAAATAAGTCATTGGAGTAAAATGGGTCTACAAGACCAAAAGTAATGTTGAAGGAAAAATAGAAAGACACAAGGCAAGACTTTTTGTGAAAGGCTACAAGCAGGAGCAAGGAAGATATTATGAAGAAATATTTGCACCAGTTGCAAGGATGGAGATAGTGAGAACAATGTTGTCCATTGTAGCACAACAGAAGTGGAAAGTATACCAAATGGATGTGAAATGAGCATTCCTGAATGGAGTGTTGAAAGAGCAGGTATATTTTGAACAAACTCCTGGATATGAGATTGAAGGCCAAGAGCACAAATTATGCAAGTTGAAGAAAGCTCTTTATGGGCTGAAGCAAGCACCAAGAGCATTGTACAATAGGATTTATGCTTAGTTGACAAAAAATGGGTTTGAAAACCACACTCTACATAAAAGAAAATGATGGTAAGATCCTTATCGTTGTTTTATATGTAGATGATTTAATTGTCACAGGCAATGAAGTTTCTCTCATTGCTAATTTTAAAGTAGTCATGAAGTGTGAATTTGAAATGAATGACTTAGGTTTATTGAGATACTTCTTGGGCATAGAAGTAAAGAAAAATGAAAAGTGAACTTTAATTTCCCAAGAAAAATATGTTTCAGAAGTGTTGATGAGGTTTAACATGCATAACTACAAAGCAGTAGTAACTCGAAATGTCATGGGGTTGAAGTTAAGAAAAGAAGATTGCAACAAAAATGTTGATCCGACATTTTATAAGAGCATAGTTGGAAGTCTAATGTATTTAACTGCAACTAGGCCTGATATTATGTATGTTGTAAATTTAATTTCTAGATTCATGGAAACACCAAAGGAGACACATTGGAAAGCAGCCAACAGAATTATGAGGTATGTGACTAGAACAGAGTATGGTATTTTATACTCCTCAAATGATAATTTTAAATTGATTCGTTACACTGACAGTGATTGGGTTGAAAGTGTATATGATAGAAAGAGCACATCTGGTTATGTGTTTCATTTGGGATCGGGAGCCATTTTATGGGCTTCCAAAAGCAACCAATAGTTGATTTATCAACACCAGAAGTAGAATATGTGGCAGCAACAACAGTAACATGCCAAGCAGTATCGATGAGAATGATGATGAGAGATTTATGTCATGAGAAAGAAAAATGAACCACAATATTTTGTGATAACATCTTAGCAATTGCATTGTCAAATAATTATGTTTTCCACAAGAGAACAAAGCACATAGATGTAAAATATCATTTTATAATAGAATTGGTTAATAATGGTGAGATTGTTTTGCAGCATTGTAGGACAAAGGAACAATTCACTGATATACTCACAAAGCCATTATCACAAAAGAGTTTTGTTTATCTTAGAGAATTTCTGGGAATTATTGATGGCAGAAGTTGTGATTAAGGGGGAGTATTGGAATTATACTCCCAACCACTACCATGAATAAACAATGGCGCAACCCACAACTTCATCAATTTTTGACAGAAGAGAAGGACAAGCAATAGATCCAAGATTTGGAGGTGTTTTCACATAACCAACAGCAAACCAAGTACTGAGCCATCCTCTCTGTTTATTGTTTCTCAACCACTGCATTACTTACCATTTTATTTCACTTTTCCTCCCGCAACTTTTATGTTTTACCAATAAGCCTTTCCGTTGTTAAGTTAAATCCTCGCTAATGTGATATCCGGTGGGACCCACATGTAACCCAACCGCATTGCAAAACCTTTGCAACCCTTTGTATTTCTGCAAAACCTTTATTTTTTCGCTTACCACACTTCCCACAGTTTAATTTCCTGCACTTCACAACATTTAGCGTTTACCACTTAACACTTCACCGAATGTTAAATCTCTGGCGATTTGATATTAGTGGGACCCACAACTTCATCGCACTTTGCAAAATTTTCCACTTACCTTTTTAAAGCCGCCCATAGTGCGCACTTCACAAGTTTTACATTTTACCCTTCCACCACTTCGCAAGTTATGTTATTTGTTTTGTGATGCGATATCGCTATCGCATATCGCAATCGCACAAAGTTAAAGTTTCCCATAAGCGTCTGCATGCTATGTTATTTTGGGTGCGATGCAATATGTGCCACGTCACTATCACACATCGCAACCTGCAACATTTAATGGATAGCGCCAATGTTGAAGTTTAATATCGTCGAAATGCGATATGGCACAGGACATGATGTAAACTCAAAGCCAGATCATATAAATTTTGAAATCCGCCGGTATGTGTTTTGAACGTGTTTTATGTGTTTTCATGTATAAACAAGAATACGGCCCATGCACCGATTTAATGTAGAAATGGGTCGTTTTGACGACCAAGGACAAATGTTTGTTGAACGTCCATTCAACAATTGAAAAGCATTAATTAGATTTAGGTTTTCAGGCTACATCCATTTGTATAAGAAATGTAATTTGAATTGTTTTCAGTGAGTTGAATAGAAAAATGAATTTCATTCCTCTCCTATGTTGTACATTGCCTATGTGTATTTGTTTATTTCCACATTTGTTGTATTCTTTTTGTTAGGGGGAAACACATTTCCTTTGTGATATTGTTTCCTCCAATATTTCCAAGAGTAGTAAGAAATTTTATATTCACTGTTATCGTGGAATGAACATTAGAAATAGAAATAGATTTTAGAGATCTCATGTATTATCAATGATGTTATTCTTGAATGTGTTTATATGTGCCCAAATTTGTAGTGTTGGTTGATTGTTAAAAATTGATTTTTAAAAAATTCATGAGTTTTACGACATTTCATAATATTCCACAATACCATTTTTGAAACTCATTTTTTTTTATGAACTATTTTTTTACTAATCATTAAATATTTTAAATATTTAAATGTTTCATTGTATTCTAGAGTATGAGTTAGAAACCTTATATTTGAAGCAGTTTCACTCTTTCCATCCCTTCTCTTTTCATTTCCTTTTGTCAATTTTACTTCACCAGAATGATAGTGACTTTAAGCCTTCAGTGAATGAAATCTAGTCTCATCGTCTATATAAATACAGAGATTTGTCTTGATCGTTCAATTTTTATTATGATTATAGTTTCTATATTTATCATGATGTTGCATTCTAATTTTAGTCTCGGAATAGTTGCTAGGATATATTGCCTATGTGTATATGTTTATTTCTGAATTTGTTGTATTCTTTGTGTTAGGGGGAAACACATTTCCTTTGTGATATTGTTTCCTCCAATATTTCCAAGAGTAGTAAGAAATTTCATATTCACTATTATCGTGGAATGAACATTAGAAATAGAAATATATTTTAGAGATCTCATGTATTATCAATGATGTTATTCTTGAATGTGTTTATATGTGCCCAACTTTGTAGTGTTGGTTGATTGTTAAAAATTGATTTTTAAAAAAATCATGAGTTTTATGGAATTTCATAATATTCCACAATACCATTTTTGAAACTCATTTTTTTTTATGAACTATTTTCTTACTAATCATTAAATATTTTAAATATTTAAATCTTTCATTGTATTCTAGAGTACGAGTTGGAAACCTTATATTTGAAGCAGTTTCGCTCTTGCCATCCCTTCTCTTTTCATTTCCTTTTGTCAATTTTACTTCACCAGAATGATAGTGACTTTAAGCCTTCAGTGAATGAAATCTAGTCTCATCATCTATATAAATATGGAGATTCATCTTAATCATTCAATTTTTATTACGATTATAGTTTCTATATTTTTCATGATGTTACATTCTAATTTTAGTCTCGACATAATTGTTAGGATATTTTGACACATAGGAAATAGTTAATAATAACTTAGTCTAGTGTAGAGTTAGGTAAAGTGTGTTTCTTTACCATGTAAATTTATAACTTATAATACGACGGTCATGATTTATAGTGATCCGACCATTATCTCTCTCCTTGGTATTAACGACACCTGATCCATGGCTTAACATCCGATTGGTCCATGAAGTCTATTTAAAGAGCATGGAGGGTCATTTCTTGGTTAACTGTTTATGAGGGAAACATATTTAACCTTTGTTTTTATATTAATAAATTGCCTGAAGTGGCCATATTGGCTCAGGTCGTGGACTGTTTCTCTCTTCAATGGTTTTAACCACGTGATTGATGTGGTCCAATTCCTTTTGTTTCCTTCTCTGGTTGTAAGTACTTCTTAACTTTCATTGATGATTTTTTGAGACGCACTTGGGTATATTTCTTAAAACTCAAGAGTGAAGTTTTTAACATGTTCTTGGCCTTTAAGGCCTTTGTTGAGAAAAAATATGGACATCAAATTATTAAGTTAAGATCATAAAATGTCGAAGAATATGTTGACAACAAATTTATAAACTTCTGCATTGAGCATGGAATTCAATTGCAACATAATGTTCCATATACTCCACAACAAGATGATGTAGCTGAAAGGAATAATCACAACTTAAAAGAAATGGCTAAATGTATGCTTCAATCTAAAGGACCTGGTCTAAATTTCTAGGAAGAAGCCATTAATTGTGCAAATTACATAGCAAATCACACTCCTACTAAGGCTTTAAAGAATATAACTCCAAAAGAAGCTTGGAGCTCAATCAAACCTGATATAAGTCACTTTCATGTTTTTGGAAGTGATGCTTGGGCCCATATTCCAGATTCAAAACATAAAGCCTTAGAACCCAAGAGTGAAAAATGTATTTTTGTTGGATATTTTGAAGATGTCAAAGGATATAGACTTCTTCAACCAAAATCCAAAAATATAATCATTAGAAGAGATGTAAATTTTTATGAAAATATATTGGCCTGCGAACCTATTTCACGGGTGTGCCACCTTTGGCCTGTGAGCCTAATTCAGTATGCGTGCCACCTCTCTCTCTCTCTCTCTTATATTTTTAATAACATTCCTTCTAGTTCAGATGATGACAGCAAGGATGAAAATCCTCCTCCACCTCGTGAAATTGTTCCTTATACTCCACCACTTCCAAGATGGGTCCGCTCTACTCGAGATGCAACGGGTTCTCTTGCAGGTGACCCTGCCAATCGACGACGTACATGTTCTCAGTTCGTAAGTGCTTCTTCCTTATTGGCTAAATTCTAGAAAAACTTGATCCATAAATCTTTGAAGAAGCCTCCGGTCATCCAGAATGGGATGAAGCTATGAATGAAGAGTATCGTTCCTCTTCCAAAAGGAAGAAAACTTGTCATATGTAGATGGGTTTACAAAACAAAGTTTGGACCAGATGGAAAAGTGGATAAACATAAAGCTCGTCTTGTTGCTAAAGGATTTTCACAAGTTGAAGACATTGACTATACTGAAACCTTCTCCCCTGTTTCCAAAATGAATTCTATCCACCTTGTTCTTTCCCTTGTTGCCTCCTTTAAATGGGAATTCCATTAGATGGATGTTAAATCCGCCTTCTTACATGCAGATTTGCATGAATAAATCTGCATGGAACAACCCGCTGGATTTAGCCAAAAATACTCTAGCCTTTTTTGTCGCCTTAGGAAGTCTCTTTATGGTCTCAAACAAGCTCCTCAGGCTTGGTATGCCAAAATGGATAGATTTCTCTTAGATAATGGCTCTTCTAGGTGTCATTCTAACAACACTGTCTACACCAAGAAAGTGGGTAATTTCTTCACCATCCTTTTCTTTATGTTGATGATCTTATCCTTATTGGTAGTGTTCCAAACCATATAAACCATGTGATGGCTAGCCTCAAAAAGAATTTTGAAATGACAGACTTAGGACACTTGCATTATTTCCTTGGTCTTTAAGTCTTGCAATCCAAGGAAGGCATTACCCTCTCTCAGTCCAAGTATGCCTCTGATATTCTACACCACTTTCACATGGAAGACTGTAAGCCATCCCCTTCTTCCTTTCAGTCTGGAGTCAAGATTTCAGTCACTTGTACTACCCCTGAAGTTGATGCTACCTTATAACGTCAACTTGTTGGTAAACTTTTGTATCTAACCCATACCCGTCCTGACCTTTCCTTTGTCGTTGGTCTTGTCACTCGGTTTATGCACCAACCTCATGAAAGTCAATGGAAAGCAGCTAAAAGAATAATTTGATATATTATAGGTATAGTTCAGTTTAGGATTCATTACAGTGCAGGAGAATCTCCATTATTGATTGGTTTCACTGATTATGATTGGGTTGGTGACCCTGATGATCGAAAGTCTGCTGCTGAATATGTATTCACTCTTGGTTTAGGACCTATTACTTGGCATTGTAAGAAAAAAAGTGCCATCGCTCTCTCTTCAGCAGAGGCAGAGTATCGTGGTGTAGTTGAAGCCAGAAAGGAAGCCACGTGGCTTCATCAAATCCTGTCTGAATTTGGACTTCATCAACAGCATCCAACTAGACTTTGGTGTGATAATCAAAGTGCCATTCAGCTATGTAAAGATCTAGTTCAGCATCAGCGTATGAAACACATTGAACTCCACATACACTTCATCAGGAAGCTCATTCATGATCGTGTTATTTAAGTACAGTACTGTCCAACCAATGATCAAGTAGCCGATATCTTTATGAAGGCTCTCACAGAAGCGAATTTTACCGAACTTCGATCCATGCTTGGAGTTCAAGAAAGTTTTCATTAAGGGGGGATAGGCTCTAATGTATCCTTCCTTCCCCTATTATTTCACCTTTGTAAATCCTTCAATCCTATCCCAATTTGTTCTTAAGGGGGGATGTTAGGATATTTCGACACATAGGAAATAGGCTCATTTTCTGTCACCTTTGTAAATCCTTCAATCCTATCCCAATTTGTTCTTAAGGGGGGATGTTAGGATATTTCGACACATAGGAAATAGGCTCATTTTCTGTCACCTTTGTAAATCCTTCAATCCTATCCCAAGTTGTTCTTAAGGGGGGATGTTAGGATATTTTCACACATAGGAAATAGTTAAGAATAACTTAGTCAAGTGTAGAGTTAGGTAAAGTGTGTTTCTTTACCAGGTACATTTGTAACTTATAATCCATCGGTCATGATTTGTAGTGATCTGATGGTTATCTCTCTCCTCAGTATTAACAACACTTCTTCAGTGGCTTAACACCTGATTGGTATATGAACTCTATTTAAAGAACATGGAGGGTCATTTTTTGGTTAACCGTTTATGAGAGAAACATATGTAACCTTTCTTTTTATATTAATAAATTTCCCAAAGTGGCCACGTTGGATCAGACCGTGGACTGTTTCCCTCTTCGAGGGTTTTAACCACGTGATTATACTGGTGTACTGATTTGTGATTTGGTTGTGAGCGGTGACCTTTGGTTCTTGATCTACAGAACTTACCCTGTATATTCCTACAATAATTTTCATTTTAATATTGGTAATTTATATAGTCAAATTTTAATACACTTTAAGCTTTCAGTGAATGAAATCTACTCTCATCCTCTATAAATAAGGAGATTCGTCTAGATCTATTTAGCATGATGTTACATTCTATTTTTAGTCTCGGCATCATTTTCATTCTAATATAGCTAATTTATATATTCAAATTTTATCATGATTTAGTTTTTATGTTCAATTTTTATCAACCAACTTCTCTAGCTCATTTCTATAATGACTTATTTATGTCGACAAGGATGAGAAAGAAAAAGATCGCCTTTATTTTGAAAATAAGTTAGAAAGAGTTAAATTTCAGAAAAAATAAAAAAAATATCACATTATTTGAAATTGGCATAATTACATCAATTTCATAATGGTGATTTAGATGTAAAAATCAAATTACATTTCACTCAAATTAACCATAAAATTTAGGATAATTACAAAACAAGATGACTTGACATGTTACTTTCATAGAGCACCGACCAAAAAAATAAAATAGCAATCACCAAGCCGTGATTAAGAGATACAACATTGACCCATCGACCTAAAACAACAGAAAACAAAATTGAACTTATAATTAAAAAAACATGTAAAATTTACCTTATAATTAAAACCAAAAAAGAGCAAGCAATTGAATAAAATTACAATGTAAATCTATGACTTTAGATCCCAATAAAATAATAATGATAAAATAAAATTACAATTTTAGTTTGTGAAGTCATAATGAATGATCAAATAAAATTACAATGTTAGTTTCTGAAGTTGTTGTTGTTATATGTGTATATTTTTCCTATATGTTTGAAAACATTATTATAAAATTAAAATTTTATTTTAATTTAAAATTTAATTAAATTAATGGTTGTGTGAAAGGTATGTTATTAAAATAAAAATAATTGAAAAATTAATTAACTTAATATTTGTGTGAGAGATGTTGTTTATGTTTCAGTATGAGGGAAATGTGTGATGTGAAAAGAGATGTGATATTTTTCCTCAATAGGTAGATTTGGAATTAAAATATATCTAGACTAGTTTGATTTGATTTCCCTTTAAATAAACTATATTCTACATAAATACCATGAATCAATATCATGACTTCTCATAACATGTGTCAATACCATGAAGTTATTAATTTTATTCTAACATTATTTTTTATTATTAATTTTATTTTATATTGATGAGCAAAAATATTTTCATGTAGAGTTATTTTGAGATAAAAAATGTATAACATTATTAAAAAACATAATAATTATTAGGTTAAAAAATATTAGATTATTTTTTAAAATAAAAAATTACATTTTAAAATATTACTTTAAAAATATTGAGTCCAAAAGTGTAGATGGTGAATGGACTATTTTACTTTAATCATATTTTAATCTTATGTATGTATTTTTTTAATGCAATTTGACTAAGTCAAAATGTTAAAAGAAAAGACATAACAAGATCTTTACCATATTGAACTACAAAATTTAGAAAATTATATATATATATATATATATATATATATATATATATATATATATATATATATATATATATATAATTAATTTATTTTTATATCAAAAAATTTAATAATTTAAATATTTAGAATTTAGAATTAAATATATATTTATTTAAATAATGAGTATAATAATAAATTTTCCTGTAAGTTAAGAAATTTTTGAGGAAATTCAATGCACAAATCTTTGTGGTTTACATTGTCGGTACAGAAAAAGGTCTAAGTAGAAATTTATATTTTATTGTGATAGCTCTTGGAATCATCCAGTGTTAGGCTAGTACAAGAGGTTTCCAATTCTATGATAAAATATTTTTAATTTAAAAATTTTATAATCAAAATGCTACTAAAAATACTCGTAAATTAATACCTAATAAATTTAAAATTTAAAAATATTTTATTAATTTATCTATAAAAATAAAAATAAACACTAGTAAATTCTAGAGTTTCTGAGTTCGGAATCTCCACAGTGAGCATTTTTGCGTCTAAGACCCAGATCCGGAAACAAAAGAAAGTCGCATGATGAAACCCTAAAATATAAAACTTACCTCCCTTACATCCAAGGGGTCACCGACAAGCTAGCCAAAGTCCTCGCTAAAAATAACATTGGAACCTCATTTAAACCATTAATGACAATCAAACATAAGATGAAATCAGTCAAAGACAGACCTGATCCACCGCAGCATAAAGGTGTTTACCGTATAAATTGATCATGTGGGAAATTTTATATTGGAGAAAGAGGAATATCGTTCAAGATTAGGCTCAAAGAACATGGAGCGGACATCAGAATTGGGAGAACCAAAACCTCGGCTCTGGATGATCACTCAAATAAAACCCGCCACCACATCTGCCTAGAATATGCTAAACTAATAGACAATGAAAATAACTATTACAAAAGGAAAATGCGTGAGGCACTTGAAATCATCAAACATCCAGAAAATTTCAATAGGGATGGTGTTTTATAAGTCAGCAGAAATTGGGTACCCTTATTTTCCTACACTTAAGGCTTGTCCTTTCCCCTATTGACATCCTTGTCTTTCTCTCCCTTTCCCTTCCCAGTGCATCCCAAACCTTCTCTTCCCTTAAAACTCACAAAGACCCTGTATGTACTCTTCCCTTACCTTGTAAAAAGAACCCTGCTTACTCTCCCCCTTCTGTGTTTTCATCTTTCCCCCCCTCTCCATTTTATACCTTTTCATTCCCCATCATTAAAACCCTTTAAAACCTTTTCCTTTACCCTAATAATCAAGTAAGTATTCTTATACTTAATTTTACTTTAATTTCTAGACTTTAATAGTTAAGATTTAAACCTATCCTAGTTATAAATTTAAAAACCCCCTTTATTTTAATCTTTAAAACTTTCACCTTACATCGACCACCATTAAACTTTTACATCCTTCTTAGACAAGAGTAGTAGTAATTTTAAAATCATTATTTCAATTTTAATTATTGAATATCATTAGTAATATTTAGATTTAACTATTCCCAATTTTATTAAATTAAAATTGACATTAAAAATTCTTAATTAGATTCCTTTTTAATAAGCATTAAAACCCTATTAAATCTTTAATTAAGAAATATATAAAAACGAGTAGGCTCTTACTTTCTCCCTATCAAATTAATCTAGTATCCTTAAATCTCTTAAATTTATAATATTTTATTACTTATATTTATAATATTTTATTACTCTAATTTTTGTAATGGTAATAAAATATTAACATATCCTTAATTTACGTTTAATTTATCTCTAGAAAGAAATTTTTTAGGAATTTAGGCTAAAATTTAGAAAATTAATAACCATTCATCAAATTAAAAACTTTATTAAAAATTTAGTAAATTAATTTAATTTCAAAATATTGATTATATATATTTTGGTTGGTCAGCCTTCATCATGCACTCTTTGTATATTTATGGTTGTTATCCTCCTCTCTTTTCAACAAGATTTGTCCTGATGATGGGTCTTGTTCTAGGCCCGAAATGTAGATGCAAAAAGAACTCAGAAACTCTAAACTCACACCACAGAAATCTGAAATCTATAGTAAATTCTAGCTTATGTTTAAAGCAAACACAATTGTTTTTTAAATTTTTATATTAAGTAATTTAAATACATAATTTGCATCGTTATTGAAAAAATAGTTGTGAAGACCTTGGGGATAATTTGTTTGGGTCAGAGCTAGTCAACATCTATAGTGCTTAGGATCTCATAATTTGCAACGGTCTAAATAAGTGGCCCAATTCTAGCAAGATGACCTGCATCCATGGGCTTCGCAGGAGCGTGGTAGACTATGTTATTTCCGATCTCCCTTTATACAATGAAATAATAAATTTTGACATCTTAGATGACCACCAGCGTGACTCTGATCATAGGCATTTACTCATAACTCTCAATTTTGTGATGCATAGAGATCCCATAGAAGATAATCCTTATAGTCAAAAGAACTTAATCTTTGATAGAAATAAAAACGATCTCTTTCTAAATGAATTAAAAACTAATTTTCTTCCTTTATCTAGTATAGACAACATAGATGACCTCTATCATAATTTTACTACAACCCTCTCATATTCTATTAACAAGTTCTCAATTTAAGTCTCAAGAAATAAAAGAAATAGCAAAACCAACCCATTTTATGACAAAGATTGTAAAAGTGTGAGGAGAGAAATTAAGGAAGTTGTTGATGAATGTCTCAAAATTAACAAGATAAAAATATACAAAGCCATAACAAAAAGGAAAAAAAGGAAATATATTCGTAAAAGACAAGAGAATCTCTTACACCTCTCTAAGGTGGCTCCTAAGAAATTCTAGAGGCAGATTCCAAATAGGAAAACTAAAGATAATAATAAAATTTCTTTACACGACTGGAATTCCTATCTTGAAAAGCTTTATGAATCTCTAAATTCCAAGGATTTTGAAACCCTCCTCACAACGAAAGAAGTTTTCTCATTAGAAGACATTGATTTTGGGGTTAAATGCCTGGTAAATGGGAAAACTAAAGACATTGAAGTTTACCAGGTGGAAATATTAAAAATTGGAGGTCATGTCCTCATCCCCCACATCCACAAGCTTTTCAACCAACAGGTCAAGCAAGGGTTCCCTAAAACTTGGACTCAAAGCCTCATTATCCCTATTTTTAAAAGTGGGGATACAAATAACCCCTCTAATTATCGATCAATTATGATCAGCCCTATCTTAGCCAAGTTATATGGTATTATTTTGGAAATGGAGTTGAGCATTTGGCTTGAAAGTGAACGTAAGCGAGCTAAAGGCCAAGCGGGTTTTAGAAGGAAGCACTCAACAACAGACCACTTCGTTAAACTTAAGATCATTGTGGAGGAATGCTGCAATGATAAATCCAATCTCTTCTATTGCTTTGTGGACTTTATAAAGGCTTTCGATACAGTTCCTAGAAATAACCTATGGAATAGATTGGAAGAGCTAAATGTTACTTTGGAGCTAAGAGCGCTGCTATAAGGTTATACAAGAATTTAATTGCCAAGTTAAAGAGCAATGAGGGGTGGTCAAAAGATATTAAGTGTAATATCGGAGTTAAACAAGTTTTCCCCCTCTCCCCTACCGTATTTTGAATTTACATCGACAAGCTAGAAGGTTGTTTAGAGGAAGCTGGATGTGCTGGCATGATCTTAGCTAGGATATTCATCATCCTTCTTCTTTATGCTAACGATATTGTTCTTCTCGCAAGGTGCCCATCTCATCTTGATAAGCAACTTATACTTCTTAAGGATTTCTTCTGTACCATGGGTATGTCTGTTAACACTGACAAAACAAAAGTTTTGATTATCAAATCCAAGAAGGACGCTTACGCTAATTTTGTGTATGACAATAGTAACTTGGAGGAAGTGTCTTCTTACAAGTACCTAGGAATTTATATTCATCCCAAGCTCAACTAGAACTATCTCATTCAGAAAACGATTAATGGGGGGTGGAAAACTTATTTTGGTCATGAAAATAATTGTAAAACGTCAAACCTCATAATGTGGGATAGAAAGAAGTTCCTGTTTGGAACTTTAGTCACTCCTGTTATCTTATATGGATGTGAGGTTTGGGGTTGCAGCATCTCTAGAGAATCCTGGAGAAATATTGAGCAAATCCAGAAGAGTTTTATAACGTATAACCATAAAAATAAAAGCAATAAACCCTATCCTATTCTTCTTATAGAAGTGGGTCTTTCCCCTATTGAGAGCCTAGCTATGACAAGGCTTCGGTTGTACAAGCACAAGCTCAATAGCATAGGAGACCATAGACTTCCTATGCTAGCTTTAAATTCTAGCCAAAACCACCCAAGCCTTAAACTAGGTTGGTATAAAGTCACCAGGGCCTGGTTAAACGATTGGGAGATCGACAAGAATGTTGCATTGCAAAACATCAATAACATTAAAAAAATTGTTACTTCTAAGTTCAAAAAAAAAAAATGGTGTGAGAAAGATCTAGCAACTAAAAGAAAATTAAGGTATTATAAGGAGGTCATCAACCCCACCTTAGAAGATCAAAAGTATCTCTCTGTTTTAACTATCTCAAAGAAGAAAATTGATATATCCAATATTAGAACGAACTCTCACGAGCTCCATAGTGAAACAGGTCGTTGGACAGTTCCTAAAACACCATGGATGGAAAGGATATGCCATCTCTGTGAGAATATGAACATCGAGGATGAAAATATTTCCCACTTAGAGTTCCCCACGTACAACCACATTTGAGCTCAATTTCATAATATTCGTTGCAATGCTGACCTTCCTAGTCTTTTAAGATGTTAAAATTATAGTGAGCTCGGGAGGCTTCTCTCGAAGATTTTTGAGCATAGGAATAAAATCTTAAATCAAATTAAATAGCTCTTTTATTTAGGTCCGATATATCAAAGATTGGTATTAGTGGACGTTAACCACCACCATCATCATCATCATCAATTATATTTTTTTTTATTTTTTTAATTATTTTTTATTAACATATATTATTTTCAAACATTTTACTAATATTATTTTTTTCATTTTATATTATTTTACTTTAATTTTATTTTTAATTTAATTTTACTTTGTTAGATCTAAGACTTTTGTGATCCATACAACACATAGAAATGTCTTTTGGATTAATCACATCATTAGGATTAGGTCGATGTTTCCAACCAGCTAATGTAGTTCATCCTCAGACAAGGTGGAAAAAGTAATCCGTTAAGACTAGTTGTTAAGAACTAGCCGTTAGATATACAATTAGTTAATTTTTTTATAAATTAAGTCAAATTAAATAATAAATTAATTAATTAAGAAGGAAATTTATTAAAAGGAGGTTTATAAATTTATTATGTAATAAATAAAATGGGTAATAGGGAGGGGGAAGAATTTTAATTTTAATTTTAAATTAAGATAAGATAAATAATTAATAAAAATAAATAAATAAATTAATTAATTAATTAATTGATTGTATATAAAACATAATAAAAAATATCTAATAAAATAAAAGGGGTGGTAAATTTTTTAATTTGATAAATAATTAAATAAATATAGTTAAATAATGAATTAAATAAAATTTTATTAAAAAGGGATTATATAAATTATTATGTAAATAAATATAATAGGTAAAAGGGAGGAGTTAATTTTAATTTATTTTATTTTATTTATTTTTTAATTTTTATTACTTTACTTTATTATATATTATTTAATTTAACTTTACTTTTTTATATATTAGAAATTTTCTTATTTCAAATAAATTTGTTTATATGTTCAGTAAATTAAAATAATAAATAAAGAAATATATCGTATTAACTCAATTTTAGTTCATTATATCTTTTGGTATTTTTCTTTTTTAATTCTCTTTATTATGCTATAGTTTTATTTTATGGGTATTTCAAATATATTTGTTTATATGTTCAGGAAATTAAAATAATAAATAAATATATATATCTTAAGTTTAGATATATATTAAGTTTAGATATTTATTATGAGTTATTAATTCATATTAATTTTGATTATTAAATGTTTTTAATTTATCTAGATATTATATATATATTTTTGAAGATTAGTAAGTTTTTAATTATATATTTAAATATATGTGTTTTTTTAGTATCATTTAATTTTTTATTATTGACTTTTATTATTATTTTTTATTTAATTTAATTTTTATATTTTTATTGTTTAATTTTTAATCTTTGTTCATATTATTTTATTTTTATTACTTATTTATTCTTTGTTTATATATTTTTTTAGTATTTTGTTCCCTTAAATTTATTTTAACACTTTATTATTATTTAATTGAAAATTGGTTATTTTCACAATAGGAACTTCACAAAAGTCATTGATATTGAGAGACATGCTAAGAATCTCAATAGAGATGATATTCAAAGTTGGACCCTAGCTCTCTTATAACCATCGGTTTAATTATTAACTTTTGGTTAAGTGATTTGTTAAGGCTTCAAAACATTTCTTGTTATTATTTTGAAAATAATACATTATGAACAGAAATTAAATTTGATAAATTAAATTGGTTATGGAATTGGTTCCATAGAGTGAAAGACTGATGGTAAAATATTTTTTCCAACTGAGAAGTAGTTGAAGGAAAACAATTTCGGTGAGTTACTCTTTATCTGTGGATAAAAGCAACATCTCTGTGAGGAAGAGGGGTTCTTACTTATGTGTGATGAAGTGAAGAAGGAGAGAGATTTGTATTTTCCCGAGCTCGTAGAACCAATGGAAAAAATCCCAGCTATCCTACACTTTATGGAAGGTCGATTGGACCGGAGTCTCGATATCTCTTCCGTGCACTATTTTCTTCCACTTGGCTCAGGATTGGAGCAAGAGGGGTGAGGACATAATTGCCTCATCCATGGTAGGGAGGACAACCACAGTCAATCACAGAATAGTAAGGTTGTACTTTCATTCCAGTTCAGTAAACTCTGGTTAAATGTTTGTTATGAATAATTAATATTATGTTGTTACTTTGAGAAGTAGACTCTAATTAATTAAAATCATAGTCAAGTAAGGTTATACTATTATAACAGTGAAGTAGGTTATGGGTAAATATTATTTTAATAAGGACTTAAAGGAAATTATCTACCGTTTGGAAAGGAAAGGTTATTGTGTAACTGTTAGAGTTTCTTTTCATTGATATATGTATATATACAAAATAAAGAGTTACTGTGTGATAGAGTATGTGGGTTAGTGTATTGTAGAATGTTCTACTTAATCATAGTCTAAATATTTTTGTAACTATATTGCACCGTAAGTAACTTATTAGACAAAAAAACTAGAAAACACAGAAAACTATAAGGAACTTCACCGAATCCCAGAAATCTGGTGTTCTGGAATTTCGGAATGCTTGTTCCAATTCCATGGACTAAATTATGCTATTTGAAATTTAACATATATTTATATATCACTTTAAAAGTTGATATAAATTATGTTATTCCACATTAATATCTAAATGTTTTATTTATGGTTAGAAGATAAAAAAATTTACATCGTGTAGGTTGTCATCTCAACAAAAATAGCAATAGATCATTGATAATTTATAATGTTTTTAGTTAAAACTAAGTAAATAGAGATATTCATTTTTGTTTTCAACAAAAAAAAACCCAATGAAAATAATGAGAGTGAGATAATTGATATTTAATAAGAATTGTAATTAAAACTAATCAAATAGGTATATTCCACTGGATGCGGGTGCAACTGCATGATGGGATGGCAATTAATCTGCAGGATGGCGCGTGGCAAGGCCACATGACCGCCTGCAGGATGCATTTATGGAGATCCAAGCAACTTAACTCTTCGGGCCGTCACCCTATGCGGCATTTATGTTGGTGGGGAGGTTGAGGCCACAAGCATAGCATAATGCCGCCCTCTGGTTTCTTGTTCTCGCTCCTCATCTCAGCGTCAGGGTTTTTAGCTCTGTCTCAGCTCCGTTCGATTGCCTCCATGCAGAATTGGCCTCCGCCTGTTAGTTCTGGTTGCCCTCCGGAGGCGGAGCTTCCTAGCTCACACACCTCCCTTGGAAAACGTTGTCACTTGGGATGCTGTGTGGACATTCTCCCTGGTTTTCATTTCTCCCATAGCCTGTTCTGTCCTCTGCATTGTGCCTCCCCGCCTCAGCTCATTTCGTCTCCCTCTCAGTCGACCGCTGCTAATTCAGCTCGCTCTCATCGATTTCGTGATAAGATGCCCAGGCTTAGGCACAGGCTCAGATGTCGTCAGGGTAGCACCAGGGCTCGGCCCTCTGGCCGACGCCACTCCCCCTCCACCAGCTCTCTGAATTCCTCTTCTCAATGTTTCCATGGCAGATATCCTTCCACGCGCAGTGGGCGTGGGTGAAGTATTCCCTCCCCCATTCTTGGTGGATCAACCTCTCTGTCACCTCCCCGCTCCCGTCACGCTGCCTCTGCCTATCTTGCTAACCCGTCTACAGCCCATTTCCACTTCCAGTGCCAAACCAATCGGCCCTTGGTCATTGCAAATATTTCAGTCACCTTCAAGGAAATTCAGGAGGATGGCCTTGAACCCGCCCCTCCCACGCGTCCAATTCACAAGCAGGACCCCTCCGACCTTGTGTAGCCCACTCAAACTAGAGAAAAAGAGGTTTCCCTGAAGGCAGGTGATGGCAGTTCGAGTCTTCCACAGGATAAAGGCAAGCAGGAGGGCAGCGGCGAGGCAGGCGCAACAACAGCTCGCAGATGTCCCATTCTGGATGACGATGATGGCTACTGGTGTAGAATTGAAGAAGAACCCCCCTCAGAAGATTATGGTCTCTAGTGCAAGAAGCAACATCCAAGTAATTTTGTTCAGTTTTCATGTCATTTTGTTGTTCCGGGAAGTCATAGTTTTTTGGTATGTCAAAGATCAAGTCATTGATTTTTGTTATGTCAAAGCTGGTCTCCTCTTTCGGGGCAGCTCATATACATTGCTCAGGCTGGTTTCCCCTAGTGGGCAACCCATTTTTGTCATCTTGCTGAACTCATGACGCCTCTGATTGCCTTGTATTGTATGTACCATATGTTTCAGTAATAGATTTTAAACTTACTTAGAAAAAAAAAATCAAATAGGTATATTCATTTTTTTGTTTTTAATTGTATTTAACGTTTTTTTATTTTTTATATTGAAAAACTATTTAATTTTTATTTTAAAAGGGACACATGTTAATTCAAAGTTGAGAAGGAAAAAAATTGCATATCTTAATCAAACTAAAGTGAAATTCATCCTCAAAAGTAACAATATCTTTTAAAATATTGATTTTTTTTTAAAACATAATATGAACTTTATAAATTAATAATTTTTAAAAAATATATATTTTCTTAAAATAGTTTTTATTTAAATAATTTCTCTAAAATAAGAATGAATAAAAATCACAATATTAATAACAAATATTTTTTTAAATAACAATAATATTAATGTCTATATATTTTAAATCTAAATTTTCCATTAACCAATACTAGTGCTTATTTAATTTTTGAATAAAAATTCCAATTATTAAAAATAAATAAATAAATCCCTAATTCTATAACTATCATTGAGCGAAAGCATTTAAATTATAATAAAAGAGGCTACCCACGCCTATCAGTTTTGGGTGTGGTTTCACTGATATGTACAAGAGAAAGGTGATCAGAAATATAATTTATATAGTGTGTTTTATGACGACACTTCACGCTTTCCCCTTGGTCATGCTTAATTCCAAGGGCAACCATTATTTCGTGGACTATAAGATATTAAATGTGATTGGGCATAAAAATATAACTATGAGAAGTATATACCTAACTACATTTAATATCCTATAGCCCAAGAAACATATATCGCCAATTCGAAGTACATCACCTCTAATCATGAATTTAATTCCATGCCTCAAGCTCCCCTCTAGACGGTGCGGGGAGAATCACTTATGTCAACAGAAGACCATAATGCATCGAAAAATATTAAAATTGAGTCACTAAACCAATCATTGGCTTAGTGTATATCTATGCTTATGTACGGACATCCAAATGGCTTAGTTGAAATGGAAATCTGGCTGCCCTTTTTTGATTCTAAGAGGGTTTTCAGATGTATGCATGAATGGGTCCATTTGGTACTCCTAAATGGCGGTAATAGCCATTGTACCATGGGATGTATGCATGCATGGGTCGAATTCATACGCCATCCTAGATGGTGGATAATGATGAAAGGCCATGGCCAGGTATGTATATAGCTTCCCATCGAATTCAAATTTTGAATTCTGAATTTGTTAACCCACCCTGGCTCTAGGCTTCAGTTGCCTACCAATTCTGAATTTGTTAACCTGCCCTCACTCTGGGATCTAGCAGCCTTCCTGTTTTCTATGTGGGGTGTTCTGATGGCTACATTCACCACTTTCTTCTATCCGGGATGTTCCGAAGGCTACATTCACCACTTTCCTCTATCTAGGGTGTTCTAATGGCTACATTCACCACTAGGAAAACGACCATCTCTCAAGATGAGTATATCCATATCACACTGTGGTTTTTCTCCAAGGGAACCTTCAGTTCGTGGTCTACCTAGCCACTTTTGATGAATGGCTCTGCTAACTCAATGATTCCCATTTGGAAATGAGAGGTCGGCGGTAGGGTAATGTGTTGCTTAGCAGTCCTGGAGGGGCACCATGGCTCCATTACATGCATGACTACTTCCTCTCATTGAAATAAAAGAAATTTTTTTATTATTTTACAGTGGGAGCTTCGTCGGAATGCAAAAAGTTGGGTAGGGTTGTATGGAGAGCACTGTGGGTTCTCGCCTCGCGGCTACAAATCACGACCATGACCACGATGTTTCCAGTACTGATGATTATTTTGTGCTCTGAAAGGCCAAAGAGGAAGCAGATGGAGAAAAAGGGTAGATTCTATTGTTTAACTGAAAATATTGGGATGTTTACTGCCATTGAGCATTCACAAAACTCTTATCTGCACAATGTACCGTGGGATTAAAGGTGCCTTTACTTTTTAGATTTAAAATTAAGTAACAGTGATGATATTAGGGTTGAATAGCGTAGTTTTTAGAATTATACTCCCAACCACCACCATGAATAAACAGTAGCACATCCCACAACTTCATCAATTTTTGACAGCAGAGAAGGACAAGCAGCAAATCCGAGACCTAGAGGTGTTTTCATGCAACCAAAAAAAAACCAGGTACCCATCCATCCTTTGCATTTATTGTTTCTCAACCACCACATTACTTACCATTTTCCCACACTTCACTTCTCGCAACTTTTATGTTTTACACATAAGCCTTTTCGTTGTTAAGTTAAATCCCCGCCGATGCGATTTTTGGTAGGATCCACATATAACCCAATCACATTGAAAAACCTTTCCAACCCTTTGTATTTAATAAAAACCTTTTCTTTTTCGCTTACCACAATTCCCACCATTTAAGTGCCGACAACCTGCACTTCACAACATTTAGCGTTTACCACTTAATGCTTCACCGAATGTTAAATCTCTGTCGGGGCGATATCGGTGGGACCCATAACGTCATCGCACTTCACAAGATTTCCCACTTAACTTTTTAAAGTCGCCCACAGTGTTCACTTCACAAGTCTTACATCTTACCCTTCCGCCACTTCGCAAGTTATGTTATTTGTTTTGCAATGCAATATCACTTTCACATATCGCAATCGCACAAAGTTAAAGTTTCCCATAAGCGCTCGCAGACTATGTTATTTTGGGTGCGATGCGATATGTGCCACGTCACTATCACACATCGCAACCCACAATATTTAATGGACAGCGCCAATGTTAAAATTTAAGATCACTGAAATTTGATATGGCGTCGGACACAATGTGAACTCAGAGCCAGATTGTATAAATTTTGAAATTTGCCAGTATGTGTTTTTAACGCGTTTTACGGGTTTTCATGTATAAATAGGAATACAGCCTCTGCATCGATTTAATGTAGAAATGGGCCATTTTGACAGCCAAGGAAAAATGTTTTTTGAACGTCGATTCAACAATTGAATAGCATTAATTAGATTTAGGTTATCAATCTACAACAATTTTTATAAGAGATGTAATTTCAATTTTTTTCAGTGAGTTGAATAGAAAAAAGAAATTCATTCCTCTCCTGTGTTGTATACTGCCTGTGTGTGTTTTTTAATTTTCACATTTGTTGTATTTTCTGTGTTAGGGGGAAACACATTTCCTCTATGATATTTTTTCCTCCAATATTTCCAACATGGTATCAGAGCAGGTCTAGCCTCTTAGTAAAATAACAAGATCTCTTTACTAAAGAAGCTGTAAGATTTGTTTGTAGAAGTAGAGGTCTCCAGTAGTGAGAAATGTTTTACAACGGTAAGAAGGTTTCTCTTTTATACAGTCAAGAAGATTGTTTTTTTAACACATTCACGATGGCAGCAACAACCACAAGCCTAAAAATTCCACAATTACCATAGTTCAATGGTAAGAATTATGATTATTGGGAAATTACAATGAGGGCCCTGTTTTCTTCACAAGATATATGGGAGCTGGTGGAACAAGGTTTCCAAGAACCAGCAGATGCAAGAGTGTTGGATACTTTGACAACAACAGATGGAGACTTGTTGATAGATAATAAAAAGAAGGACTCCAAATCCCTTTTCTATCTCTACCAAGAAGTACAGGAGAGTATTTTCCCAAGGATTTCAGTAGCAACAAAGTCCAAGTAGTCATGGGATATTCTCAAGACAACCTATCAAGGCATGGAGAAAGTGAAGACAACAAATTTACTAATTTTGAGGAGAGATTTTGAAACTATTTGTATGAAAGAGTCTGAGAGCATAGACTAGTTCTTCACACATTTGATTCAGTTGGTTACCCAAATAAGGTCTCATGTAGAGACACTCGAGGAAAGACGAATAGTGGAGAAAATATTAAGAATTATACCTTCGAGATTTGATGCCATAGTAGTGGCCATAGAAGAGACAAAGGATCTCTCACAATTTTTAGTGGATGAACTTCATGCATCCATGATGTCTCATGAACATAGACTGAAAAAAACAACAAACTCCCCATTGGAGCATGCTTTCAAGACACAAATGTCTTTTGGTCAAGGTAGATGTCGAGGAATATCAATCTACCAAGGAAAAGGAAGAAACCCATAGAGAGGTGGAAGAAACAACCCTGCAACCACAAGAAGAAGGGGCAACAATCAGAATCAAGGTAAAGGCTGAAGCTAGAGCCAAGCACAATGACAAAGGTATGATAAATCCCAATTCCAATGTCATTAATGTAAAAAGTATGGCCATTATGCGAATAAATGTAGAAAGAAACAAAATGACATGAATAATAGGCAGAATGTAAATGTTGCAAAATAAAGTTAGAACCAGAGCAATGTGCTTTGAACATGTAATGTAGCACAAGAAAAACATGAATATGTATGGTTCTTAGACTCAGGTTGTAGTAACCACATGACTGGAAACATAGAAATGTTTGACAATCTGGATGAGAATTTGAAGTCTGAAGTGACAACAAGGACTGATATCAAAGTCTCTTTCATGGGGAAAGGAAGAGTGTCAATATTGACAAGTAAGGGAGAAAATAATTTTGTGCCAAATTTCTATTATGTGCCTGGCCTGAAATGTAATATTTTGAGCATTGGACAACCCATGAACAAGGGATACAATGTGTATTTTAAGAATTATGTGTGTACAATCATGGACATACCTCCAAGTAAAAGAGTCATTGCAGAAGTGCAAATGACCAGAAATAGGATGTTTCCTATCAAGCTCAGAATAGACTTGAAGGAAGGAGGTGTGGTAGAAGCAGTCACACAAGAGGTCTTTCAAGAAGAAGTGAAAGACGAAAACTAGTTATGGAATTTGACAGTTGGACATATCAATTTTGGAGATTTGAACCTCTTGCATAGAAAGGGATGGTAAAAGTATTACCACTCATAGAGAAACCAGACAACCTATGTGAGGGTTGCATCTTTGGCCAAAAAAATAGAGAATCATTTCTATCATGAAAGAGCATAAGGGCAAAGGCATCCTTAGAGATTGTCCACTCAGATTTGTGTGGACCAATGCAAACACCATCTTTAGCTGGCAGTCACTACGTCTTGAATTTTATTGATGATTACACCAGAAAGACATGGGTGTATTTCTTGAAATAGAAGAGTGAAGTGTTTGAACAGTTCTACCACTTCAAAGCCTTTTTTTATAAGAAGAGTGGGCACTACATAAAAGTGCTGAAAACTGACAGAGGAGGAGAATATATCTCCAAAGACTTCCTATGTTTCTGTAGGGAGAATGACATTCACAAGAAATTTACCACAAGATATACACTACAGCAAAATGATGTGCAGAAAGGAAGAACAATACCATCATGGACATGGTCAGAAGCATGTTGAAGGAAAAATACTTACCAAATGAGTATTGGGTTGAAGATTTCAATTGTGTAGCTTATATTTTGACTAGGTGCCCAACGAAAGTTGTTATAAATAGAGTTCTGAAAGAAGCATTAGGAGTGGAACAAAATAGTTTGTCACTCACATGAAAGTAATTGGATGTGTGGCATATGCACATGTTCGAGATCAACTAAGAAATAATTTGGACAAAAATGGGTAGAAGTATATTTTTGTTGGATATAGTGATGAATCAAAGGCCCTCAAACTCTATAATCCATCCACAAAGAAAGTTATAATCAACAGAGATGTGCAATTTATTTAATAAGAAGCTTGGGATGGAAGATTAGAGAAAACAATGAATGTGAAGACATTTATGTCTTAGGAAGAGCAAGAGGAAGGCACCGCGGCAAATAATTCCTCCAAGGTGGCTCCTCCTCCACCCACACAAGCACAAAAAACCACACCACAAGTAGGAAAGAGAGCAGCCTTGAGAAATCAAGCAAGTGCTTCTCCAAGCACACCACAGGGAACAAAAACTCCCTCTAGTTCAAGTGAAACTCCAAGTACACCAAGAAGACCAAGATTCATAAATATGAGTGAAATCTATGATCAAGAAGAAGTAAATGATAATTTTGGTCTGAACTCTTTATTTTCTTTGTTTTGTCATGTTGATGACCCAATCCATTTTGAAGAAGTAGTGAAGCAATAAAAATGGATTGAAACAATGAATGAAAAGATTGGTGCAATAGAAAATAATGACACATGGGAGTTAGTGGATCTCCCACAAGGTAAATAAGTCATTGGATTAAAATGGGTCTACAAGACCAAAAGTAATGTTGAAGGAAAAATACAAAGACACAAGGCAAGACATTTTGTGAAAGGCTACAAACAGAAGCAAGGAAGAGATTATGAAGAAATATTTGCACTAGTTGCAAGGATGGACACAGTGAGAACAATGTTGTCCATTGTAGCACAACAAAAGTGGAAATTCTACCAAATGGATGTGAAATGAGCATTCCCGAATGCAGTGTTTAAAGAGCTGGTATATGTTGAACAACCTATTGGCTATGAGATTGAAGGCCAAGAGCACAAATTATGCAAGTTGAAGAAAGCTCTTTATGGGCTAAAGCAAGCACCAAGAGCATTGTAAAATAGGATTGATGCTTACTTGACAAAAAATGGGTTTGAAAACCACACTCTACATAAAAGAAAATGATGGTAAGATATTTATCGTTGTTTTATATGTAAAGGATTTAATTTTCATGGGCAATGAAGTTTCTCTCATTGCTAATTTTAAAGGAGTCATGAAGAGTGAATTTGAAATGAATGACTTAGGTTTATTGAGATACTTCTTGGGCATAGAAGTAAATAAAAATGAAAAGGGAACTTTAATTTCCCAAGAAAAATATGTTGCAGAAGTGTTGATGAGGTTTAACATGAAAAACTGCAAAGCAACAGTAACTCCAAATGTCATGGGGTTGAAGTTAAGCAAAGAAGATTGCAACAAAAATGTTGATCCGACATTGTATAAGAGCATAGTTGGAATTCTAATGTATTTAACTGCAACTAGGCCTGATACTATGTATGTTGTAAATTTAATTTCCAGATTCATGGAAACACCAAAGGAGACACATTGGCAAGCAGCCAAGAGAATTATGAGGTATGTGACTAGAACAGAGTATGGTGTTTTATACCCCTCAAATGATACTTTTTAATTGATTGGTTACACTGATAGTGATTGGGTTGGAAGTGTATATGATAGAAAGAGCACATCTGGTTATGTGTTCCATTTGGGATCGGGAGCCATTTTATGGGCTTCCAAAAGCAACCAATAGTTGTTTTATCAACACTAGAAGTAGAATATGTGGCAGCAACAATAGCAACATGCCAAGTAGTATCGATGAGAATGATGATGAGAGATTTATTTCATGATCAAGAAGAATGAACCACAATATTTTGTGATAATATCTTGGCAATTGCATTGTCAAATAATTATGTTTTCCATAAGAGAACAAAGCACATAGATGTAAAATATAATTTTATAAAAGAATTGGTTAATAATGGTGAGATTGTTTTGCAACATTGCAGGACAAAGGAAAAGTTCTCTGATATAGTCACAAAGCCATTAGCACAAAATAGTTTTGTTTATCTTAGAAAATTTCTGGGAATGATTGAAGGCAAAATTTGTGATTAAGGGGGAGTGTTGGAATTATACTCCCAACCACTTCCATGAATAAAAAATGGCGCAACCCACAACTTCATCAATTTTTGATAGCAGAGAAGGAAAAGCAACATATCCAAGATTTGGAGGTGTTTTCATAGAACCAACAGAAAACCAAGTACCAAGCCATCCTCTCTGTTTATTGTTTCTCAACCACCACATTACTTACCATTTTCTCGCACTTTGCCTCCCGCAAATTTTATGTTTTACCCATAAGAATTTCCGTTGTTAAGTTAAATCCCCACGAATGCAATATCTGGCGGGACCCACATATAACCCAAACGCATTGTAAAACCTTTGCAACCCTTTTTATTTCTGCAAAACCTTTATTTTTTCGCTTACCACACTGCCCATAGTTTAAGTGCCTGCACTTCACAAAATTTAGCGTTTACCACTTAACGCTTCACCGAATGTTAAATCTCTGGCGATGTGATATTAGTGGGACCCACGACTTCATCTAACTTTGCAAGAATTCCCACTTACCTTTTTATAGCCGCCCATAGTGCACACTTCGCAAGTTTTACATTTTACCCTTCCACCACTTCGCAAGTTATGTTATTTTTTTTGTGATGTGATATCGCTATCGCATATTCCAATCGAACAAAGTTAAAGTTTCCCATAAGCACCTGCATGCTATGTTATTTTGGGTGCGACGCAATATGTGCCACGTCATTAACGTACATCGCAACCCGCAACATTTAATGGATAGAGCCAATGTTGAAGTTTAATATTGTCAAAATGCGATATGGCACAGGACGCAATGTGAACTCAGAGCCATATCGTATAAATTTTGAAATCTGCCAGTATGTGTTTTGAATGTGTTTTATGTGTTTTCATGTATAAATAGTAATATGTCCCATGCACCGATTTAATGTACAAAATGGGTCATTTTGACGGCCAAGGAAAAATGTTTGTTGAAGGCTCGTTCAACAATTGAATAGCATTAATTAGATTTAGGTTTTCAGGCTACATCCATTTGTATAAGAAATGTAAATTCAATTGTTTTCAGTGAGTTGAATAGAAAAATGAATTTCATTCCTCTCCTATGTTGTATATGGCCTATGTGTATTTTTTTATTTCCACATCTGTTGTATTCTTTGTGTTAGGGGGAAACACATTTCCTTTGTGATATTGTTTCCTCCAATATTTCCAAAAGTAGTAAGAAATTTCATATTCACTGTTATCGTGGAATGAACATTAGAAATAGAAATAGATTTTAGAGAGCTCATGTATTATAAATGATGTTATTCTTGAATGTGTTTAGACGTGCCCAACTTTGTAATGTTGGTTGATTGTTAAAAAATTCATGATTTTTATGGCATTTCCTAATATTCCACAATACCATTTTTAAAACTCATTTTTTTCTATGAACTATTTTTTTACTAATCATTAAATGTTTTAAATATTTAAATGTTTCATTGTATTCTAGAGTACAAGTTGGAAACCTTATATTTGAAGCAGTTTCTCTCTTGCCATCCCTTCTCTTTTCGTTTCATTTTGTCAAATTTTCTTCACCAAAATGATAGTGACTTTAAGCCTTCAGTGAATGAAATCTAGCCTCATTGTCTATATAAATACAGAGATTCGTCTTGATCGTTCAATTTTTATTACGATTAAAGTTTCTATATTTATCATGATGTTACATTCTACTTTCAGTCTCGGCATAATTATTAGGATATTTCGACACATAGGAAATAGTTAAGAATAACTTAGTCTAGTGTAGAGTTAGGTAAAGTGTGTTTCTTTACCATGTACATTTGTAACTTATAATCCGACAGTCACGATTTGTAGTGATCCGACGGTTATCTCTCTCCTCGGTATTAACGACACCTGATCTGTGTCTTAGCACCCGATTGGTCCATGAAGTCTATTTAAAGAGCATGGAGGGTCATTTGTTAGTTAACCATTTACGAGGGAAACATATGTAACCTTTCTTTTTATATTAATAAATTTCCTGAAGTGGCCACATTGGCTCAGGCCGTGGATTGTTTCCCTCTTCGAGGGTTTTAACCACGTGATTTATGTGGTCCACTTCCTGTTGTTTCCTTCTCTAGTTACAAGTACTTCTTAACTTTCATTGATGATTTTTCCAGACGCACTTGGGTATATTTCTTAAAACTCAAGAGTGAATTATTTAACATGTTCTTGGCCTTTAAGGCCTTTTTTGAGAAACAATCTAGACATCAAATTATTAAGTTAAGATCAGAAAATGGCGGAGAATATGTTAACAACAGATTTATCAACTTCTGCACTGAGCATGGCATTCAATTCCAACATACTATTCCATATACTCCACAGCAAAATGGTGTAGCTGAAAGGAAGAATCACACCTTAAAAGAAATGGCTAATTGTATGCTTCAATCTAAAGGAATTGGTCACAATTTCTGGGCAGAAGCCATTAACTGTGAAAATTACGTTGTAAATCGCACTCCTACTAAGGTTTTAAAGAATATAACTCCAGAAGAAGCTTGGAGCTCAATCAAACCTGATTTAAGTCACTTTCATGTTTTTGGAAGTGATGCTTGGGCCCATATTCCAGATTCGAAACATAAAACCTTAGAACCTAAGAGTGAAAAATGTATTTTTGTTGGATATTCTGAAGATGTAAAAGGATATAGAATTCTTCAACCAAAATAAAAATATATAATCATTAGAAGAGATGTAAATTTTGATGAAAATATATTGGCTTGCGAGCCTAGCTCGACGGGTGTGACACCTTTGGCCTGCGAGCCTGATTCGGCATATGTGCCACCTCTCTTTTTCTCTTCTATTTTTAATAGCATTCCTTCTAGTTTAGATGATGACAGCGAGGCTGACAATCCTTGTCCACCTCGTGAAATTTTTCCTTATACTCCACCACTTCCAAGATGGGTCCGCTCTACTCGAGATGTAGCAAGTTCTCTTGCAGGTGACCCTACCAATCGAGGACGTACATGTTCTCAGTTCGAAAGAGCTTCTTCCTTATTGGCTCAAGTTCCAGAAAAAATTGATGCAGAAATCTGTGAAGAAGACTCCGGTCATCCAGAATGGGATGAAGCTATGAATGAAGAGTATCGTTCCTTATTGGCAAACAATAATTGGGATCTTGTTCCTCTTCCAAAAGGAAGAAAACTTATCATATGAAGATGGGTTTACAAAACGAATTTTGGACCAAATGGAAAAGTGGATAGACATAAAGCTCGTCTTGTTGCTAAAGGATTTTCACAAGTTGAAGGCATTGACTATACTGAAACCTTCTCCCCTGTTTCCAAAAAAACTTCTATCTGCATTGTTATTTCCCTTGCTGCCTCCTTTAAATTGTAAGTCCATCATATGGATGTTAAATCTGCCTTCTTACATGGAGATTTTCATGAAGAAATCTACATGGAACAACCCACTGGATTTATCCAAAAATAATGCAGCCTTCTTTGTCACCTTAGGAAGTCTCTCTATGGTCTCAAACAAGCTCCTCGAGCTTGGTATTCCAAAATGGATATATTTCTCTTAGATAATGGATTTTCTAGGTGTCATTCTGACAACACTATCTACAACAAGAAAGTGGGTAATTCCTTCACCATCCTTTTCTTTATGTTGATGATCTTATCCTTACTGGAAGTGATCCAAACCATATTAACCATGTGAATTATAGCCTCAAAAAGAATTTTGAAATGGCAAACTTAGGACACTTGCATTATTTCTTTGGTCTTCAAGTCTTACAATCGAAGGAAGGCATTACCCTCTCTCCATCCAAGTATGCTTGTGTTATTCTACACCACTTTCACATGGAATACTGTAAGCCAGCCCCTTCTCCCTTTTATTCTGGAGTCAAGCTTTCAGTCACTTGTACTACCCCTGAGGTTGATGCTACCTTATACCGTCAAATTGTTGGTAAAATTTTGTATCTAACCCATACCCATCCTGACCTTTCCTTTGTCGTTGGTCTTGTCGCTTGGTTTATGCACCAACCTCATGAAAGTGACTGGAAAGAAGCTAAAATAATACTTCGATATATTTGAGGTACAGTTCAGTTCAGGATTCATTAAAGTGAAGGAGCATCTCTATTTTTGACTGGTTTCACTGATTTTGATTGGGTTGGTGACCCTGATGATTGAAAGTCTACTGTCGGATATGTATTCACTCTTGGTTAAGGACCTATTACTTGGTCTTGTAAGAAACAAAGTGCCATTGGTCTTTCTTCAACAGAAGTAGATTATCATGATGCAGTTGAAGCCAACAAGGAAGCCATGTGGCTTCGCCAGATCCTGTCTGAATTTGGACTTCATTAACAACATCCAACTAGACTTTGGTGTGATAATGAGAGTACCATTCAGCTATGTAAAGATCCAGTTCAGCATCAGCATATGAAACACATTGAACTCCACATACGCTTCATCAGAAAGCTCGTTCATGATCATGTTCTTGAAGTACAGTATTGTCCAACCAATGATCAAGTAGCCGATATCTTTACGAAGGCTCTCATAGAAGTGAAGTTTACCAAAATTTGATCCATGCTTGGAGTTCAGGAAAGTTGTCATTAATGGGGGATAGGCTCTAATGCCTGCTTCCTTCTCCTATTATGTCACCTTTTTAAATCCTTCAATCCTATCCCAATTTGTTCTTAAGGGGGTATGTTAGGATATTTCGACACATAGGAAATAGGCTCATTTTCTATCACCTTTGTAAATCCTTCAATCCTATCCCAAGTTGTTCTTAAGGGGGGATGTTAGGATATTTTGAAACATAGGAAATAGTTAAGAATAACTTAGTCTAGTGTAGAGTTAGGTAAAGTGTGTTTCTTTACCATGTACACTTGTAAATTATAATCCGATGGTCACGATTTGTATTGATCCAATGGTTATCTCTCTCCTCGGTATTAATGACACTTGATCAGTGGTTTAACACCCGATTGGTCCATGAACTCTATTTAAAGAACATGGAGGGTCATTTTTTGGCTAACCATTTATGAGAGAAACATATGTAACCTTTCTTTCTATATTAATAAATTTCCTAAAGTGGCTATGTTGGCTCAGGCCGTGGACTGTTTCCCTCTTCAAGGGTTTTAACCACGTGGTTATACTGGTGTACTTATTTGGGATCTGGTTGTGAGTGGTGACCTTTGGTTCTTGATCTATAGAACTTACCCTATATATTCCTACAATAATTTTCATTTTAATATTGGTAATTTATATATTCAAATTTTCAGACACTTTAAGCATTCAGTGAATGAAATCTACTCTCATCCTTTAGAAATACAGAGATTTGTCTTGATCTATTTAACATGATGTTACATTCTATTTTTAGTCTCAGCATAATTTTCATTCTAATATAGCTAATTTATATTTTCAAATTTTATCATGATTTAGTTTTTATGTTCAATTTTTATCAACCAAGTTCTCTAGCTCATTTCTATAATGACTTATTTATGTCGACAAGGATGAGAAAGAAAAATATTTCCTTTATTCCGAAAATAAGTTGGAAAAAGTTAAATTTCAGATAAAGGAAAAAAAATATCACTCAATTTGAAATTGATGTAATTACATCAATTTCAGAATAGTGATTTAGATGTAAAAATCAAATTACATTTCACTCAAATTAACCATAAAATTTAGGATGATTGCAAAACAAGATGACTTAACATGTTACTTTCATAGAGCACTGACCAAAAAAATAAAATAGCAATCACCAAGCGGTGATTGAGAGATACAACATTGACCCATCGACCTAAAAAAACAGAAAACAAAATTGAACTTATAATTAAAAAGAAATATAAAATTGACCTTACAATTAAAACCAAAAAAGAGCCAGCAATTGAATAAAATTACAATGTAAAACTATGACTTTAGATCCCAATAAAATAATAATGATAAAATAAATTTACAATTTTAGCTTGTGAAGTTATAATGAATGATCAAATAAAATTACAAAGTTAGTTTCTGAAGTTTTTGTTGTTAATGTGTATATTTTTCCTATATGTTTGAAAACATTATTATAAAATTAAAAATTTAATTAAATTAATGGTTGTGTGAAAGGTATGTTATTGAAATAAAAATAACTGAAAAATTAATTAACTTAATATTTGTGTGAGAGATGTTTTTTATATTTCAGTATGAGGGCAATGTGTGATGTGAAAAGAGATGTGATCTTTTTCTCAATAGGTAGATTTGGAATTAAAATATATCTAGACTAATTTCATTTGATTTCCCTTTAGATAAACTATATTCTACATAAATACCATGAATCAATATCATGACTTCTCATATCATGGGTCAACACCATGAAGTTATTAATTTTATTCTAACATTTTTTTTTATTATTTTTTTTTTATATTGACGAGCAAAAATATTTTCATGTAAAGTTATTTTGAGATAAAAAATGTAAAAAATTATTAAAAAACATAAAAATTATTAAGTTAAAAAATATTAGACTATTTTTTAAAATAAAAAATTACATTTTAAAATATTACTTTAAAAATATTGAGTCCAGAAGTGTAGATGGTAAATGGACTATTTTACTTCAATCATATTTTAATCTTATGTATGTATTTTTTTAATGCAATTTGACTAAGTCAAAATGTTAAAAGAAAAGGCATACAACATCTTTACTATATTGAACTACAAAATTTAAAAATTAATCTGAATATATATATATATATATATATATATATATATATATATATATATATATATATATAATTACTTATTTTTGTATAAAAAAATTAATAATTTAAATATTTAGAATTCAAAATTAAATATATATTTATTTAAATAATCAGTATAATAATAAATTTTCCTGTAAATTAAGAAATTTTTGAGAAAATTCAATGCACAAACCTTTCATGTTTACATTGTCTGTACAGAAAAAGGTCTAAGTAGAGATTTATATTTTATTGTGACAGCTCTTGGAATCATCCAGTGTTAGGCTAGTACAAGAGGTTTCCAATTCTATGATAAAATATTTTTAATTTAAAAATTTTATAATCAAAATTCTCATGAGAATACTCATAAATTAAAAATTAATAAATTTAAAATTTAAAAATATTTTATTAATTTAATCTATAAAAATTAAAATAAAAACTAGCAAATTCTAGTTTAAGTTTAAAGAAAACACAATTGCTTTTTAAAATTTTATATTAAGTAATTTAAATATATAATTTGTATCGTTATTGCGAAAAGAGTTCTGAAGACCTTTGGGATAAATTTTTTGGGTCAGAGCTAGTCAAACTCTATAGTGTTCAGGATCTCATAATTTGCAATGGTCTAAAGAAGTGGCCCAATTCTAGCAAGATGACCTGCATCCATGGGCTTGGAAGGAGCAGGGTAGACTATGTTATTTTTTATCTCCCTTTATACAATGAAATAATAAATTTTGACATCTTAGCGACCAAGGGCCTGACTCTGATCATAGGCCTTTACTCATAACTCTCAATTTTGTCATGCATAGAGATACCATAGAAGATAATTCTTATAGTCAAAATAA
The DNA here is from genome assembly GCA_034641835.2 of Pinus albicaulis. Classification (NCBI taxonomy): domain Eukaryota; kingdom Viridiplantae; phylum Streptophyta; class Pinopsida; order Pinales; family Pinaceae; genus Pinus; species Pinus albicaulis. The sequence continues at coordinate 1,115,580,193 of CM076583.1, read as the reverse complement.
CTTAATCTTTGATAGAAATAAAAAGGATCTCTTTCTAAATGAATTAAAAACTAATTTTCGTCCTTTATCTAGTATAGAAAACATAGATGACCTCTATCATAATTTTACAACAACCCTCTCATATTCTATTAACAACTTCTCAATTGAAGTCTCAAATAATAAAAGAAATAGAAAAACTAGCCCACGGTATGACAAAGATTATAAAAGTGCGAGGAGAGAATCTAAGGAAGTTGTTGATGAATCTCTCAAAATTAACAAGATAAAAATATACAAAGCCATAACTAAAAGGAAAAAAACGAAATATATTCATAAAATACAAGAGAATCTCTTACACATCTCTAAGGTGGCTCCTAAGAAATTCTAGAGGCAGATTCTAACTAGGAAAACTTAAGATAATAATAAAATTGCTTTACACGACTGGAATGCCTATCTTAAAAATCTTTATTAATCTCCAAATTCCAGGGATTTTCAAACCCTGCTCAAAACGAAAGAATTTTTCTCATTAGAAGACATTGATTTTGGGTTTAAATGCCTGGAAAATGGGAAAGCTAAAGACATTGAAGGTTACCAGGTGGAAATGTTAAAAACTGGAGGTCTTGTCCTCATCCCCCACATCCACAAGATTTTCAACCAAGCAGTCAAGCAAGGGTTCCCTAAACCTTGGACTCAAAGCCTCATTATCCCTATGTTTAAAAGTGGGGATACAAATAACCCCTCTAATTATCAAACAATTATGATCAGCCCTCTCTTAGCCAAGTTATATGGTATTATTTTGGAAAAGAAGTTGAGCATTTGGCTTGAAAGTGAAGGTAAGCAGGCTAAAGGCCAAGCAAGTTTTAGAAGGTAGCACTCAACAACGTACCACCTTGTTACGCTTAGGATCATTGTGGAGGAATGTCGGAATGATACATCCAATCTCTTATGTTGCTTTGTGGACTTTAGAAAGGCATTCGATACGGTTCATAGAAATAACCTATGGAATATATTAGATGAGCTAAATGTTCCTTTCAAGCTAAGAGCGGTCGCTATAAGGTTATACGAGAATGTAATTGCCAAGTTAGAGAGCAATGAAGGGTGGTCAAAAGATATTAAGTGTAATATCGAAGTTAAACAAGGTTTCCCCCTCTCCCCTACCCTATTTGGCATTTACATTGACAAGCTAGAAGGTTGTTTAGAGGAAGCAAGATGTGCTGGGATGATCTTAGATGGGATAGTCATCATCCTTCTTCTTTATGCTGACGATATTGTTCTTCTCGCAAGGTGCCCATCTGATCTTGATAAGAAACTTAGACTTCTTAAGGATTTCTGCTCTACCATGGGTATGTCTGTTAACACTGACAAAACAAAGGTTATGATTATCAAATCCAAGAAGGACACTTACGCTAATTTTATGTATGGCAATAGTAACTTGGAGGAACTATCTTCTTACAAGTATCTAGGAATTGATATTCATCACAAGCTCAACTGGAACTATAGCATTTAGAAAAGGATTAATGGGTGGTGGAAAGCTTATTTTGGTCTTGAAAATAATTGTAAAATAGAAAACCTCATAATGTGGGAGAGAAAGAAGTTCCTCTTTGAAACTTTAGTCACTCTTGTTATCTTATATGGATGTGAGGTTTGGGGTTGCAGCATTTCTAGAGAATCCTCGAGAAATATTGAGGAAATCCAGAAGAGTTTTATAATGTATAACCATAAAATTAAAAGCAATACACCCTATCCTATTCTCCTTATAGAAGTCAGTCTTTCCCCTATCGAGAGCCTAGCTATGATTAGGCTTCTATTGTACAAGCACAAGCTCAATAGCATAGGAGACCACAGACTTCATATGCTAGCTTTAAATTCTAGCCAAAACCACCTAAGGCTTAAACTAGGTTGGTATAAAGTCACTAGGTCCTAGTTATACCATTGGGAGATCAACGCGAATTTTGCATTGCAAAACATCAGTAACATTAAAAACATTGTTACTTCTAAGTTCACAGAAAAAATGTGGTGTGAGAAAGATCTAGCAACTAAAAGAAAATTAAGGTATTATAAGGAGGTCATCAACCCCACCTTAGAAGATCAAAAGTATCTCTCTGTTTTAACTAGCTTAAAGAAGAAAATTAATATAGCCAAGATTAGAACAAAGAACTCTCATGAGCTCCATAGTGAAGCAGTCGTTGAACGATTCCTAAAACACCATGGATGGAAAGGATCTTCCATCTGCAGCGAAATAGGAACATCGAGGGATGAAAATCACTTCTCTTAGAGTTCGCCATGTACAACCACATTAGGCTAATTTCATAATCTTTGTTGCCAATGCGGCCTTCCTAGCCTTTTAAGATGTCAAAATTATAGTGAGCTCGAGAGGCTTCTCTCTAAGATTTTTGAGCATAGGAATAAAATCTTAAATCAAACTAAATAACTCTTTTCTTTAGGTTTGATAGACCAAAGATTGGTCTTAGTGGACGTTAACCATCATCATCATAATTAGATTATATATATATATATATATATATATATATATATATATATATATATATATATATATATATATATATATATATATATATATATATATATAGATATTACAAATTTTTTTCAATAAATCTTATTGATTATGGAAAATTATTATTATTATTATTATTATTATTATTTTCAAACATTTTAGTTATATTATTTTTTCATTTTAATTCATTTTACTTCAATTTTATTTTTAATTTTATTTTACTTTGTTAGATCTAAAACTTTTGTGATCCATACAATAGATAGAAATGTCTTTTGGATTAATCACATCACTAGGATTAGGTTGACGTTTTGAACCAAATAATGTAGTTCATCCTCAAGACAAGGTGGAGAAAGTAATTTGTTAAGACTAGCTATTAAGAACTAGCCGTTAGATAAACAATTAATTTTTTCATAAATTACGTTAAATTAAATAATAAGTTAATTAATTAAGAAGAAAATTTATTAAAAGGGAGGTTTATAAATTTATTATGTAATAAATAAAATAGGTAATAGGGAGGGGGAAGAATTTTAATTTTAATTTCAATTTAAGATAAGATAAATAATTAATAAAAATTAATTAATTAATTAATTAAATAATTGTATATAAAACATAACGAAAAATATCTAATAAAATAAAAAGGGTGCTAAATTTTTTAATTTGTTAAATAATTAAATAAATATAGTTAAATAATGGATTAAATAAAATATTAATAAAAAAGGGTTATATAAATTATTATGTAAATAAATATAATAGGTAAAATGGAGGTGTTAATTTTTATTTTATTTTATTTTATTTATTTTTTAATTTTTTAATTTTTTTTTAAATTTTTATTATTTTACTTTATTATATATTATTTTTTAATTTAATATAATTTTAGTTTAACTTTTAATTTAATTTAATTTTACTTTATTATATATTAGGAATTTTCTTAATTCTTAAAATTTACGTATTTCAAATAAATTTGTTTATATGTTCAGTAAATTAAAATAATAAATAAACAAATATATCGTATTAATTCAATTTTAGTTCATTATATCTTCGGGTATTTTTCTTTTTTAATTCTCTTTATTATTTTATACTTTTATTTTATGCATATTTCAAATATATTTGTTTATATGTTCAGGAAATTAAAATAATAAATATATCTTAAGTTTAGATATATATTAAGTTTAGATATTTATTATTGGTTATTAATTAATATTAAGTTTGATTATTAAATGATTTTAATTTATATATATATATATATATATATATATATATTGAAGATTAGTAAGTTTTTAATTATATATTTAAACATATGTTCTTTTATTAGTATCATTTAATTTTTTATTATATATTTTTGTCATTCATATTATATATATATATGTATTATTGACTTTTATTATTATTTATTATTTAATTTAATTTGTATATTTTTATGATTTAATTTTTAATCTTTGTTGATATTATTTTAATTTTATTATTTATTTATTCTTTTTTATATATTTTTTTAGTATTTTGTTCTCTTAACTTTATTTTAACACTTTATTATTGTTTAGATGAAAATTGGTCACTTCAACAATAGGAACTTCACAAAAGTCATTGATATTGAGAGACATGCTAAGAATCTCAATGGAGATGATATTGAGAGTTGGACCCTAGCTCTCTTGTAACCATTGGTCTAATTATTAACTGTTGGTTAAGTTATTTGTTAAAGCTTAAAAATGTTTCTTGTTATTATTTTGAAAATAATACATTATGAATAGAAATTAAATTTGATAAATTAAATTGGTTATGGAATTGGTTCCATAGAGTGAAAGACTGATGGTAAAATATTTATTCCAACTGAGAAGTAGTTGAAGGAAAACAGTTTTGGTGAGTTACTCTTTCTCTGTGAATAAATGCAACATCTCTGTGAGGAAGAGGGGTTCTGACTTATGTGTGATGAAGTGAAGAAGGAGAGAGAGTTGTATTTTCCTGAGCTGGTAGAACGAGTGGAAAAAATCTCAGTTATCCTGCACTTTATGAAAGGTGGATTGGACTGGAGTCTCGATATCTCTTCCGTGCATAGTTTTCTTCCACTGGGCTCAGGATTGGAGCATAAGGGGTGAGGACGTAATTGCCTCACCCACGGTACGGAGGACAACCACAGTTAATCATAGATAACTAAGGTTGTACATTCATTCCAGTTTAGTAAACTCTGGTTAAATGTTTGTTATGAATAATTAATATTATGTCATTAATTCGAGAAGTAGACTCTAATTAATTAAAATCACAGTTAAGTAAGATTATACTATTTTAACAGTGAAGTAGGTTATGGGTAAATATTATTTTAAGGACTTGAAGGAAATGATCTACCAATTGGAAAGGATAGAGTTTCTTTTCATTGATATATGTATATATACAAAGCAAAGGGTTACTGTGTGATAGAGTATGTGGGTTAGTGTGTTGTAGAATGTTCTACTTAATCATAGTCTAAATATTTTTGTAACTATATTGCACCGTAAGTAACTTATTAGACAAAAAAAAACCAGAAAACACAGAAAATTATAAGGAACTTTACCAAATCCCAGAACTCTGGTGTTCTGGAATTTCGGAATGCTTGTTCCAATTCCATTGACTAAATTATGCTATTTGACATTTAACATATATTTATATATCACTTTAAAAGTTGATATAAATTATGTTATTCCACATTAATATCTAAATGTTTTATTTATGGTTAGGAGATAAAAAAGTTTACATCATCCAGGTTGTAATCTCAACAACAATAGAAATATGATCATTGATAATTTATAATTCTTTTAGTTAAAACTAAGTAAATAGAGATATTCATTTTTGTTTTTAACAAAAAAAACCTAATGAGCATAATGAGAGTGAGATAATTGATATTTAATAAGACTTTTAAATAAAACTAATCCAATAGGTACATTCATTTTTTTTTTTAATTGTATTTAACGTTTTTTTTTTTAATTTATTTTTTTAATTTTTTAATTTTTATATTGAAAAACTATTTCATTTTTATTTTGAAAGGGACACATGTTAATTAAAAGTTGAGAAGGAAACAAATTGCATATCTTAGTCAAACTAAAGTGGAATTCATCTTCAAAAGTAAGAATATCTTTTAAAATATTGATTTTTTTTTTAAACATAATATTAACTTTATAAAATAATAATTTTTAAAAAATATATATTTTCTTAAAATAATTTTTATTTAAATAATTTCTCTAAAATAATAATGAATAAAAATCACAATATTAATAACAAATATTTTTTTAAATAATAATAATAATAATTTATATATATTTTAAATCTAAATTTCCATTAACCCATACTAATCCTTCTTTAATTTTTGAATAAAAATTCCAATTATTAAAAATAAATAAATAAATCCCTAATTCAGTAGCTATCATTGAGCGAAAGCATTTAAATTATAATAAAAGAGGCTACCCATGCCTATTAATTTTGGGTGTGGTTTCACTGATATGTACAGGAGAAAGGTGATAAGAAATATAATTTATATAATGTGTTTTATGACGACACTTCACGCTTTACCCTTGGTCATGCTTAATTCCAAGGGCAACCATTATTTCATGGAGTATAAGATATTAAATGTGATTGGGCAAAAAAATCTAACTATGAGAAGTATATACCTAACCACATTTAATATCCTATAGCCCAAGAAACATATATCGCCAATTTGATGTACATCACCTCTGATCATGAATTTAACTCCATGCCTCAAGCTCCCCTCTAGATGGTGTGGGGAGAATCATTGATGTCAACATAAGACCATATTGCATCGAAAAATATTAAAAACTAGTCACTAAACCAATCATTGGCTTAGTGTATATCTATGCTTATATATGGACATCCAAATGGCTTAGTTGAAATGGAAATCCACCTGCCCTTTTCCGATTCTGAGAGGGTTTTTGGATGTATGCATGATTGGGTCCATTTGGTACACCTAGATGGCAGTAAGAGCCACTGTACCATGCGATGTATGCATGCATGGGTCGAATTCATACACCATCCCGGATGGAGGATAATGATGAAAGGCCATGGCCATTTATGTATATAGCTTCCCATCGAATTCAAATTTTTTATTCTGAATTTGTTAACCCACCCTGGCTCTGGGCTTCGGTTGCCTGCCAATTTTGAATTTGTTAACCTACCCTCGCTCTGCGCTCTGGCGGCCTTCCTATTTTCTATGTGGGGTGTTCTGATGGCTACATTCACCACTTTCTTCTATTCGAGGTGTTCTGATGGCTACATTCACCACTTTCTTCTATCTGGGGTGTTCTAATGGCTACACTCACCACTAGGAAAATGACCATCTCTCAGGATGAGTATATCTGTATCACACTGTGGGTTTTCTCTGAGGGCACCTTCAATTCATGGTCTACCTAGCCACTTTTGATGAATGCCTCTACTGACTCAACAATTCTTGTCTCGAAACGAGAGGTCGACGACAGGGTAATGTGTAGCTTAGCAGTCATGGAGGGGCACCGTCGCTCCATTACATGCATGAATACTTCCTCTCATTCGAATAGAAGCAACTTGTTTATTATTTTATAGTGTGAGCTTCGTCAGAATGCAAAAATTCGTGTAGGGTTGTATGGAGAGCATTGTGGGTTCTCGCCTCGCGGCCACAAATCACGACCATGACCACGATGTTTCCAGCACCGATGATTATTTTGTGCTATGAAAGGCCAAGGAGGAAGTAGATGGAGCAAAAGTGTAGATTATATCATTCAACTAAAAATATTGGGATGTTTACTGCCATTGAGCTTTCACAAAACACTTATCTGCACAATGTACCCTGGGATTAAAGGTGCCTTTACTTTTTCGATTTGAAATTAAGTAACAACGATAATCATATTAGGGTTGAATAGCGCATTTTTTGGAATTATACTCCCAACCACCGCCATGAATAAACAATAACGCATCCCACAACTTCATCAATTTTCGACAGCAATGAAGGACAAGAAACAAATACGAGATCTAGAGGTGTTTTCATGCAACCAATAGCAAACCAAGTACCGAGCCATCCTCTGCATTTATTGTTTCTCAACCACCACATTACTTACCATTTTCCCACACTTCACTGCTCGCAACTTTTATGTTTTATCCACAAGCCTTTTCGTCATTAAGTTAAATCCCCGCCAATGTGATATCTGGCGGGACCCACATATAACCCAATCGCATTGCAAAACCTTTACAACCCTTTGTATTTCCTCAAAACCTTCTTTTTTTCGCTTAGCACACTTCCCACCATTTAGGTGCCAACAACTTGCACTTCACAACATTTAGCGTTTACCACTTAATGCTTCACCGAATGTTAAATCTCTGTCGAGGCGATATCGGTGGGACCCACAACCTCATCGCACTTCATAAGATTTCCCACTTAAATTTTTAAAGCCACCCGCAGTGTGCACTTCACAAATCTTACATCTTACCCTTCCACCTCTTCGCAAGTTATTTTATTTTTTTTTCGATGCAATATCGCTTTCGCATATCGCAATCGCACAAAGTCAAAGTTTCCCATAAAGTACCCGCAGACTATGTCATTTTGGGTGTGATGCGATATTTTCCACGTCACAATCACACATCACAGCCCGTAACATTTAATGGATAGCACCAATCTTAGAATTTAATATCGCTAAAATTTGATATGGCACTCGACGCGATGTGAACTTAGAGCCAGATCATATAAATTTGAAAATCTGCCAGTATGTGTTTTGAACGCATTTTATGGGTTTTCATGTATAAATAGGAATACAACCTCTGCATCGATTTAATGTAGAAATGGGTCATTTTGACGGCCAAGGAAAAATGTTTGTTAAATGTCAGTTCAACAATTGAATAGCATTAATTATATTTAGGTGATTAGGCTACAACCATTTGTATAAGAAATGTAATTTCAATTTTTTTCAGTGAGTTGAATAGAAAAAAAAAAATTCATTCCTCTCCTCTGTTGTATACTTCCTGTGTGTGTTTGTTAATTTTCGCATTTGTTGCATTTTCTGTGTTAGGGGGAAACACATTTCCTCTGTGATATTGTTTCCTCCAATATTTCCAACATGGTATCAGAGCAGGTCTAGCCTCTTAGTAAAATAACAAGCTCTCTTTACTGAAGAAGCTATAAGATTTGTTTGTAGAAGCAGAGGTCTCCAGCAGTGAGAAATGTTTTACAACAGTAAGAAGGTTTCTCTTTTATACAGTCAAGAAGATTATTTTTTTAACACAGTCACGATGGAAAAAACAGCCACAAGCCTAAGAAAGCCACAATTACCATAGTTCAATGGTAAGAATTATG